>NDGM010976811.1:0-12295 GCA_002564305.1 Octomys mimax | reverse complement strand
TCTCTCTTCTCTCTCTCTGTCTCTCTAAATAAATAAATAAATAAATAAATGTTTTAAAAAAAATAAAACCAATAATGCAGGTCTAATATAGAGCATGGTGATAATACTGTATTGTGTATGTGAAATTTGCTAAGAGTACAGATCTTATCCCAAATAAAGTTGTGAATATGGGAGGTGATAAATGTATAACTAACTCCATTACAGCAGTCATTTGATCATATATGCCTATTTCTTACATTTATATGATTGTCATACAGATTTGTCAAATATATCTCAATAAAAGTAGAAAAAGTGATGATAAAATACAACAGTAATGAAAAGATGTTGGCCATGACAGAGTTTCTCATTTGGAAACTTAACAAAAATGTTCATATTACTAAACTCGATCAGGTTGTTACTAGAGGGTACCATTTTCTAGTTGTAAGACTGAGTCCTTGCCTTATTGCTGGCTGCAGATTTCAGCCACTCTCTGCTCCATAGGACTGCTCACAGCTCTACCATGTGATCTTCCCCTCTAGCCCCTCTCCCAGGGCAGTTCATTCCTTCAAAGCCATCAAGAAATATCTGCCATGACTCACCCACCAGAGCAGTTTTATGTCATTTGATGTGATCGTGGGAATCACATAATCACAGCATCATCACCTTTACCTTATGTATGGGTGACATAATGCAACATCTTGCATTCTTTATTGATACAAGTAAAGTTACAGGGTGAGCACACATTTTAAGGCAGCAGAATTTACAAAAGCATGGCAAGCTAGAGTCATGGGTCATGAAAGCCTCTTTCATGCCTATTTGTTATACAATATCCTATACAATGTGTGGAAGTTCAATGCACACTTTGGAAATTTTGTTCAATCCATAGAATGCAGACTTCAAGTGTACTTCCTCTTTTCTTGTTAAAAGTGAATTTCTTGCCAGAAAGATAGCTCAGTAGAATAAGCGCCTGCCTGGCAAGTGCAGGGTCCTGAGTTCAATCCCAGGTAGCACAAAGAAAAAAAAAATGTTTTTTTAAAAAAGGATTTGTTTTGTATCTCACAAAGGTAAATTTCACTAGATGTATGTTATATTTCAGTAAATGTGAATTTTATCAGTAAAAGTGGATTTCATTGAATCTAGCATGTAATATAAAAGTAGAATATGACACAGCCATGCAAAGTGCAACATATCTTGCTTTTTTTTTTTTTTTTCTGTACCAGGGATTGAACTCAGGACCTTGCACTTTCCAGGCAGACACTTATTCTGCTGAACTATCTTCCTGGTCCAGCATATGTTGCATTTGATGTATGAATCCAAAGTGCGGGTATCTGACTATTATTACTCTTCTCTAATACTAGCTATGTTCCTTTGGATTTCAAGTAGTCTTGGTAGCTACACTGAATGCTGCCAGGAGACCTGTGTGATTCGTGCTGGCATCTCCTTTTCGTTGTTGTCCATCTTCTTTTGTGTCTTGGTAGGCTGACCTGTATAGGCTGTTGTGTCTTTTGTGTTCCATCTATAGCCAGTGGATAGGAGGCCGGAATTGATGGAGGAGAGAAAAATAAGATCCCTTTATCCAACCCCTTATATCCTCTCTGTGGAGTCAACTTGAGCTGTCTGTATGTCTCTTCTGAACACTATCCTGCTTTGCTGGGCATCTTTCTGCATAATTCTCTCCTACTATGTTTCAGTAGCTGGCTTTCTACCTTGCCTGCTTCTGTCTAAGATAACAACAATTTAGATGTCCCTAGCTCTAGGTTAGTGTCATGTTTTTATTTCTTATTCTGTTTGTGTAGCTTTTGTGAACCTGTCTTATAACTTTGCTAGTAGATCCTTTATCAAATCTTCCTCAAATACATTCAGTGTGACTTTTTTTCTTGCTAATAGATTTGTTACTGGATAGGTCTGTCACCTGAAGAGTCAAATGTCTGTCAGTGCAGGGCTTTCTACAAAATGGTTATAAAACAAATTGTTCTGAAGGAACAAAGGCAAAAATGGCCCAAATAAATGATGAATGTGGCCTTTTCCCATGTAACAGTTCCAATTGTCTTGGGGTTCCTTCTTCTACCTTCTCAGTTCTGCTAAACAGTGTTTCTAGGAACTTCTAGAAGTCTGAAGCTATGCATATGGCTTGACATAGAAAAGATCAGAGCATTAGTTTTCTATTTTGTCTCTGATCCTTAGCCAGAAGACAGGAAGGGTAAAAAATTAAATAAGATGTATGAATTTTCAATGTAATCTCAACATTTATTTCTGTATCTAACACATTGCAGTAGATATTCTATAGTAGTAAAACCAAAAGATGCAGAAGCATAGTTATAAAAGAAGAAAAACGTGATTAAAATATGAATTTTGGATAAACTGAAATAGTTTAAAAATAGACATTCTGTCAAGAAAATCTAAGGAAAATGTGAGACATTATGTAATAAGCATTCAAGAAAGCATGAAGGGTTGACTTTTAAGAATGAGAAAAAGGACATATGGCTGCATAGCCAATATTGCATGTGAATAAAAAGAAAAACATTATGTAAGATTAAATGAATGATTTTGGAGCTCAGTACAGCTGGTTTATAAGGATATTTCATTATGTTCTGGTATCAATATTTATTCACTGCGGACTTGTCAGCGAGATATTACTGTTATCTCTCACATGTTTGCTTTAATCAGACAGAGATGAGTTATTACAGTTCTAAATAGGAAATAAGGAGCTGCCAGATTTCTGGATTTTGTCTACATCTCTTCTTTTATAAGTTTGACATTAGGGACACAAGATATCCTGGATGGACCAAGATATTTGGAATGTGAAACCCATTTCTAGACACAGAATCATTCTGTATGTTTGTTTGCCAGCTCAAGAGCCACAGAGACTTTCTTTCCATACTACTTCAACCATAGGACAACATATTAACCATGCAAATCCACTCCTCTGTAGGAAGGTAGTCATGGAACTGTTTCCACTTGTGTCTATAAGGCTAGTTGTAATGGTTTCTATCTAGATGTCCTCCCAAAGCCTCATGCAGTCATGCGTGGGGGCTGCCTTTCCGAGGTGGATGGATCTAAAGTGTATGCCACTGGGATTAATAGTGTGCAATGAAGAAATCACTCCACTGATTCTCTTGGCATAATTCTAGCTAAGATTAAGGGAGCTACACCTGTTCCAGAGTGAGCAGCCTGCATATAATTTAAGGGACAGAAAGGGTCTTTTCTTCTCTCCCCTGACGATTTTGGTATCTTCTGCTGTCATGAACTCCAGCAGAAGAATGGTGAATGGTGGCTCCTGTGCTCTGTGACACCCTGCCTTGGAATCAGCCAGTTATGGACTGAAACCTCTACATTCCATGCCCTCAACAAATCCTCCTGTAACTTGGAGTGTCAGGCATTTTTTTTCCCTCAGGAATAAGACTAAGTCACCTATGTATTAGAACCTTAAAGAGATGAATCCTCATTGAAATGAAGCAAGTTAGGTAACTGTGGGTTTGCACATAGTGGGGATAGTGCAGCTTGTACCTCTTCTTTGTTCCTTGCTTCAAGGTTCCACAAGATGAATAGCTTCCTCCAACACACTCTCTCGCCATGATGTACTGTGTCAGCTCAGACCCATTGCCTCAGGGCCCTGCAACCATGGGCTGAAAAAGAAACATAAAATAAACCTTTTCTCCAATCAAGTTAATTTCTTCAGGTATTTGATTGTAACGATGCAAAACTAACACAAAGGCTTCTTATAGGAAATTTGTCTGCTAACTTATACCAAAGCTCACTTACGTTCTCAGAACAGCATATATACACAGCTTCCTCTGTTTATAAACATCTTTAGAGGATTTGTACTTTTGTGGCCTGGTTTAGAAGTCACAGGTTCTGGAAGCAGTCATGGAAAAATTACAGTAGAATTAGGACTGGACCCATATCTTAGTGGCTTGTGCTCCAGGACCAGCGCTACCACCAATTGACTAAAGATAATGGATCACTTTACTTACTTGAAATTCCCTTTCATTTTCTGAAAGGTTGACATAAAAAAAAACTTTCAATGTAAAATCATTGTGATCTCTCTCTATAGTTTTAAAATTCTCCAATTCATCCATTGATTTGGATCTGTCCACACCACATGTAAACTTAAGAGCTTTTCCACAAAACGTCCACATTAACTCTGAATCCCTGTACACGAGCTGTAAAGAACCAGTGAATCCACAGAGAAAGAAAATAAACTAGAGGTTGCCAAGAGTGGTGGGTGGGGTAGGGTTTCTCTTTGGAGGGATAAAATGTTCAGGAACTAGGTAGCTGCGATGTTTGTACAACAGTGAGAACGTGCAAGTTGTGAAGGTTGTATTTCAGGTGGGGCCAGATTTTGCTGCTCTCCAGATGGTGGAAAAGCCACTGAAAAAACTTTAGGTGTATTAGTCGTTTAATTTTATTTATATTTTAATATGTAAATTTCATACAAATATATATATGTGAATTCCTTCTCAGTATGAAGGAATATAAATGCTACATATAAAAAACAAATACTGAGTGAATATTTGATCTATTCAAAGAGTTGTTAATAATATAAGCAAATAAAAGAGCATACTTGTTAAAGCCTTACTTTAAATGCTTATTCTAAAAACATGATCATGACTTTTAAATAATTTGTAATCTGTAATCTACTGAAGAGCATGCCATGCTCACAAATACATTGGACACTTAGTAGAAGGAGAAAATAGAAGCAGGAGAACAAATCTAAAGCCTTAGATTAGTTCTGTCTAGGAACTAGTGATAAAAAAATGCAACAATAGCTACTATAGAATATTTTCTTTGCGCCAGAGTCTGGCCCACCTGCTTCTCATAGGTTAAAGCAATATTATTGTCTGCCTTTTCCCCCTAACTTACATATTAGAAGTGGGTTGGATATTAAATTATTTTCTCAAGACCACAGTGCTAGACAGGAATTAGGACTCCAACATTTCCTGCTTTTTGAGAGTGAATCCATTGCTTTTCACATACTATCAAAATGCTTGATGACCCCCCCAAAACATGTATCTATCACCAAATGATATCTACAAAACTTTGTGCCTTCTGTTCTTAGGTTTTTATTATTGTTGCTGTTGTTATTGTTATTTAATGTATTTGGTTGTTGTGGGATCTTACTATGCAGCGTGGGCTCGTGGTGATCTTCCTGTTTTCAGCATCCCCAGCACTGGAATTCCAGGTGTGCATCACCACATTCGGTCTCTGTGGCCAGCTCAGTGCACCCTGAGGCTGGAGCTGGTGAGGCGTGTAGCACAGGGGATCAAACTGTGGTCCCTGTCCTTGCCTAGGCAGGCATTTAGTCTGCTGAGCTATCTCACCAATCCCTGTACTTGGGCTTCTAAAATTTTTGTCAAATTTTTTTTTTGGTCCCAACATAATCTACACAATACTCATATGGATAAGTTCGTTGATCTTTCAGTAAAATTCTTAGGAGTTTTGACTTCATTTAATTTTATGTCAGTGGAACCATTGGTTTTTCCAGCGAGGCCAATAGCCTATGAAAGTGGGACTTTAAGGAAGCTACTGACTTACTTACGGCTGGTATATGAATGGAGTGGTGGTAGCTTGGCTAGTTGGCTTTTCATAATTCTGAGTTAACTAACATTAAATACCCCTGAAGGTGTTGAGTATACAAGAAGGGAAAGGATTAAAGTAAGCTACTTCACGGAAACTTAAGACAAAACAGTAGAAAGATGTTTTCTGAGAGTAAACTTGTAGAGAGCAGCCTTAGAGGTAACCACTGGAATTTGATTGCATGAAATTATGGAGGGTCACTTCGGGGAGATCAGAGATGGGTAGTGAAGAGTTCTGTATGGAAAACACCTGAGCTACCCACAAGACACTGAGGTTGTTGGGTCCAGTAGTCATTTGGAAATTTTAAATAGAATTAAAAGGAAGATGTCACAGGTTACAGTATAGATTTATATATGCTGGCATTGGTAGGAAAAGAGCACTGAAGGCAAAGGGGCAAAGGAGATCAGTGGGAGAATGAAGTGAATAGACATGGCGTTGCCTCTGGAGAAATCCTGCACTGACATTGTGGTCAAAGGAAAGTAGATGAAAACAGAACTGCGTTCTCCTTTTTATTTTAAGTAAATACTTATCACACACATTTGGACCTTAACTTACATAGTTTAAGGTATGACAGAAAAACTACCACGTTTCTTTATAATTTCCTGGAGAGATTTGAATTTACTATGGGTTTTGCAATTTTAATTTGCTGTTTTTCCCTTTCTTTATTAAATCAAGCATTTTCACTTAAAGGAAAGATTGTATGGCTTCTCTTTGATGATATCTGAATTGGCAGCATCATTATTTCTCTGCTTTGGGGCCATCATTAAGTACAATATTTAAAGGGCTGGAGAGATAGCTCAGTGGTCTAAATGCCTTCCTGGCAAGCTCAAAGACCAAATTTTGATCCCTGGTATTGCATGTATTGCCAGCCCCAGAACGCTGGGATTGTGGCACACACCTGTAATCCCAGCACTGGAGAGGCTGAGATAGGAGGATCACTGTGAGTCCGAGCTCCATAGAGAGACTCTGTTACAAATAAATAAGTAAATGCATAAACAAAATATTTTTTTAAACTTTGAAAGTATAATATTTAAAGGTAAGCATTGTGATACCATAACAACAGTCAATCTGGTGACCCAGACAATCACTAAGTAGCTCACAGAAGGGTAGTATATACTGTGTGGATACACTGGACAAACAAGATGATACAAAGATGATGCAAGATTTAATCAGAGCACTCAGCATGTCCTGTAATTTAAAACTTATGAATTATATATACTTGGGGTACAGTGACAGTGGGCATCTGAAATCACAGAAAGTGGAATCACATTCAGGGTACCACATACACAGGCAGTGTTTCACCCATTACAATGGTCAGTACAACTTACGTTTTCAAAGGACTTGTAGTTAGAAGTAAAATACGATAGTTTCATGCTAAAGTGGACATGAAAGTGGAAATGAGTTTTATATTTCTTGATCATCTGTCTTTCAATTGCAAATCTACAAATATTTCATTTCTATTAAATTATAAAGAAAGTGGCATTTGTCAACATCTGGAAAGCAAGAAGAAAATTATTTGTCTCCCAGAGTGTCCAACACAGCACTCGTGATGTACGGAGTTCTTTTGCCATTCTGACTGGCAGTTCTGAGCACTGCTTGCATCAGGTTCTATTTAGGACCAGCTATAAAACAGTCAAGGAAAAGTCTGACCTTTTTGAAGCGCAAGAGTCCTCCTCTGGAAATACCTTACCATAAAGAAATTTCATAAAATTTATTTTCAAGTACATCCTAGAAGCAAAAGAAGTAAGACAAGAAAACAGAAAGCTGATAAAATGTCAGAAAGGCCAAACTTAGATGGCTCCAGCTTAGGGTGAGCATTCAGCGATGGCTTTTTCTTTAGAACTAGTTTCTTTTTACTGACTAGGCCTGTGGGAAGACAAAAGTGTCCTTCCATTCAATGGGGACTTAGCTTATTTGTGCATGGGGGTAAGACAGCCTTTCATGAATATAAAACCCCATCATTATCTCATTTTGGTATATTCTGAGATTTTCCTAAACAGATGTCATGGAAAATTCATTGAGAAAGAACATAAGTTATTACAAAAGTAACCCACAGATTTTTATCTTTCTCTTTTTTTCCTTAAAAGTTCAAAGCTAGGAGAAAATGACTTAATTGAGATAAGCCTTATAGGAAAAAGAACCAAAGGGTAATTCATGTGGCATCCACTGGATAGTGTTAAGTGAATTGTGTTGGATGGAAATTTAAATGCTCTGTGATCATATTTGGCACTTAAAAGTGTTCCATTTTTAAAGTCTTTAACATTCTCCTTGTGTATGTTTCTTCTCTTCACATATCAAGACGATGTCACCATGAATAGAAATGTAACTTTCAAATTATTTTTCCAAGTATCAGGCAGATTTTCTCATAAATGACTTACAGACAATTGTCTCTGATACCAAAAAGTAATACATTTGCAAATGGTGGGCTTAATTCAGAGTATGACAAAGCATAAGACAATAGAACCTGCCCACTAATGAGTGAAATCCTTGTCTTTGGTCATCAGTTCTAGATGAATTTATCATTGGCATAAAGAAGTATTCATACAGGCCTTTCTCCTGGCAAATAGTTCAGAACAGGTATAGCAGCTAGTCACCTAAGGCATGCTTTGTCTTGTTCTTCAAGCCTGAAGTGTCTAGCAAGCACTTGAGACCAACTAAACCTTTTATCTTTGGTGTGTCTTAAATATTCTAATCATCCTCTCTGCTAGAAGGGTTAAAACCAGTGGTGATGATACCAATGTGCAGCAGTGATGTATAGCAACAGCAATCATCATATACTGTCCGTGCCAAGACTGAATGGTGTTTACTTGGGAAATAGGTCGGCATTTTCTTACTAGAGTGAAAAATACACTCACCAGAGAACCCAACAGTTGTACTACTTGGCACTTTCTCATGAAAATAGAAAATGTAGAACCTCATAGAAATGGATGCATAGATGATCGTAACAATCTTATGTAACTTGCCCAACCCTGAAACAATCTAGATGCATTTCAGTTGTTGAAGGGACAAACAAATCATCATATATCCATGCAATTGAGTTGGATTGCTAACTAACAGGGATGACTCCTGAGTGCATTTTGGTAAGTGAAAGACGCCAGACCCCAAAAGCTATTTTCATAGCCTATAAGTTTCTATGACATTCTATTTACAAAGAAGGATCAATGGTTGCTGGAATGTTTGCATAGGGGAGGAATTAACTATAAAGGGGCTTTTGGGAGGAATTGGGGAGCACTGGGACTGTGCTTCCCCATAGGATCCCACAGGATTTTACACTACAAAGAGTGAATTGTACTGTATGCAAATATTAAAATTATATGTATATATATATAAATATACATATATATGATAACACTGTAGACCTCTTGCACAACATTTCTTTTTAAAATTACTATTGAAATTCAGTCAAATAGCAGATGTGTAACATTTCCATAAGCCCTAAAGAGAAGCTGATATTAGGAAGAGTGGAGCAGCACTAGTCCTGCTTCTTCCTGAGGCATATTTGTCTGGGATTTGTTTCCTTACTGGGGAGATAAATTTTTTCTGGGTGCTTGTGTTGGCCACCTATTCTCTTACCTACCTTTGGCTGTACAAGCCCTCAGTATCTTCAATTGTTTTACCTCTTCAACCGATCACCAACCCATCACCAATGGGTCGCAAAAGAGAGAGGTTAAATCACTCACCAATTCAGAAAATAATTATTCAGTACCTATTATTTTTGTAACACTCTCCTAGGTTTAATGTGTAGAATACATCAGCCTAAATGAATAAAATGAATTATCTTAAGTTCATAGAATTAATATAGAAAATAGACTAATTTAGAATTTAAACTGTACCCAGCAATCTTGCACTGGTATTTGTAGGACTGGGTAGTCAAAACTCTTTGCCTTGGATTTTTTAATGTATTAATCAATCACTGCAAGCCTCGCAATGAAGAAAAAATTCAATTAGTAAAGATCATTATAAATACATAAAAGACAACATCAAAAGAAAAACAGTATTAACTTGGTGGCCTTAGTCATTTTCAGTGTTGTTGATGATTTCATAACTCTAAAGACGCTGTATACTCTGAATATAGAAATTCTGGGAACTAATTTGTTGTTTTTCACTTAGTTATAGAATGTTAGGTAACAAACAGTAATTTTTCTTTTCATTTGAAAGTAATACCCAGAAATGAGAAGTGTTGTTTGCCAAATCCTAGAACACTAGATAAACACATTTTATCATTTAGGGATGAACAATGACTTCGCAACTGATACGTTAATAACTGTACAGCCATTCTGCATGTTCTGGGGTTGACACCTCTCCAGAACTTTGAAAGAGCTTTTCAGTAACAAGATGTACTCTTTCTATTGTAGATGAGAGTGAGTCCAGGAATGAATGAAATCATAAGGAGGTGTCACAATTTGCTACCATTGCTATAAAAAAATTATCACATCTTTAGTAGCTTAAAGCAGCACAAGTGTACTAATTTTCATTAGTGGAGGTTAGGCTATAAACTGAGTTTCGTTGTAGCAGATGTCCCCTCCCCAGCCAAGTTATTTCAGTTTGTTAGTTGTTCAGATAATAGCTCTGGGTACAGTTCCTATAACTTCGGCAGCTGATCACTGTGAGGTGTAGCCAATCACGAAGATGCACATGGTATGAACCGGTCCTCAACTGACAAACCACTCCATCCACTTCTGTACGTGCTGCTTGCTCGTCCCATACAAACCCTAGCCCACCAGAGATGGAGGCCTGATATTCTCAGGAACAAGCGATTCCTGTTCAGTGCTTGTCAGGCGTTATATAAATTTGCCTCCAAATCCTGACTGTCATTTTGATGTTTCTGCATGCTGCTGCACTACTTGACTAAAACCAAGGTTTAGCAGGGCTGCGCCTTTTATGGAGGCATTAGGAAATAATCCTCCCTCTCGCACTTTTGTAGAGGTTCTTTGCATTCCTTAGCCTTTACTCGCGGTCACATGCAACACCAACAATGGCCAGTCAAGCACTCCGATACTCTTGCCTTCCTCCTCTGGATAACAGTAAAGACACCTGCATTATCCAGGATAATAGGATAGCTTAAATCTTAATTGCATTTGCTATCTTAAATCCCCTTGGCTCTGTGGTATAAGGTACCCTGCTGATTCTGGGGATTAGGAGAAGGACATCACTGAGATTACATTATTCTATTGTAAGTGTAAGCCACACCATTAAATATAAAGACTCCCAGTGTCTGTTATAACTCACAGAACCTTTCAAAAATTTAACCCTAACCTGAGAAAAAGTTGAAAATAATGTGTAAACATTGACTAGCTTCAGAAGAATTTTCTGTTTCATCTAGTACCACCTCCACCTCTTGCATCCTCTACACATTCAAAGCCATGTCAAGGGGCCCATTCACATCTGGGATAAAATCCATATTTCTTTGCATCATCATTGATAACTTGCAAGTTTTAACAACCTTTCTCAAGATTTTTGGGAAGCTTTGAGGAGATGTAAAACAGCTTTCCCAGGCTTATCTATGATAGCCTAAATGCAATTCATTGGGTTGGTAAAATTAACAGAATAGCCTTTTGATCTTCATCTTTGCAGAAACTGATTTGCAATAACACAAATAAGAACCATACAAGTCTCACTGTTCCACTTTGTTACAGAAATTCAAGAAAGATGAACACTTCCTAACAAATTCTGAATTACTTGTGTTTATTGTTAATTTCATAGCCATTAATAAGTTCTTCTAATCCTAAGGGAGGCCATGGGTACACCTTAAAATTATTTCTAATTATGTTCTAATTTTGTAACACTAAAAAGAGCCCTTAGCTAACAGCGATTTCATCTTATAAATAAGATGAAGAATAATTGTGATATTAGCTCAAAGTTTTTCAGATATCAGTTTGGATTTTTCTCATCTCTCACCCCACAAGTATTTTCATGCTAATGATGCATGGATCTGAACCATGTAGGTTAAAATAAATACTCACAGGCTGGCCAAGTAGCTCAGCAGATTAAAGCACCTGCTTAGGCAAACACAGGGACTGGGGTACAATCCCCAGCATGCCATGCCAGCCCTGTCCCCAGGGCGTGCTGAGATAGCAATTGAGACTGGGTGTGGTGATGCACACATCTGTAATCTCAGCTCTTTGGAGGCTGAACACAGGCAAATCACTACAAGTCCAATCTACACAATGAGACCCTGTAGACCCTGAACTAAAATACAAAAATAAAACAACAAAAACAACAACAAAAAAAACCCCTCACTATTGGGCAGAAGGGGAGAAGGCTAAGCAGAGTACAATAACTGAATAAACATGACTGGTCATGACCACCAAAGAATAAAAAGTCAACCTATTTGTTCAGAGTGTGACAAACACATGCAACAAGCACCTCAAATTTCAATTAGGTGCATGAAGATTTGGTGTAAAAGCGACCGTTTCAAGATGCTCTTGAAGTTAGTGTGCCAGTACCAATGTTCCAACAGGTGATATTTAAGTGAATGTGTGATGTTACTTCCTAGAAGGAAGGGATATGTTCTTCTTTTTTTGCCATTTCTTAGGGAGCTGCAGGGAGCAGACTGCCCTGAGGCATAGAGAATGACAGAGAAGGAAGTTTGGAGTATCTGGGATCTGTCATGACTGTTTAAGCCACTGATCCATTTTCTTCTTTTTGAAATTTTTTAATTCATTTGAGTGAGGAAAAAATAGCAATAAAACAGCTTCAAAACAGGTTAGTAGGACAGTTACAATAATTAATACATTGC
>NDGM010976803.1:0-28643 GCA_002564305.1 Octomys mimax | reverse complement strand
CAGGGATCAAACTCAGGACCTTGTGCTTGCCAGGCAAGCACTTATTCCACTGAGCTATCTCCTCAACCCAACAATACAAGAAATTAGGTAAAAGTTATGGATATTAAACCAGTAAATATCTACAGATGCATAAAGCCTGCCTCAGAGAGGATTCTAAAACCTTAGTGCAGTAACAGAAATGTTCTGTTATACAAATCTATGTATTTTTGAAGCCTGATTGCAATGTGCTCTTGAGGGTCATGCATTTCACTCTACATAAATGCAACTGCAGTTTCAAAGCCTGATTTTTGAATGGAGGAAAGCTTGCTGAGGTTAGGGAGGCGACTTCCTAGAAGAAGTATCACTTGAACAAGCCTTGAAGAATTCCTTTCAGCCTCCAAGGTAGGGAAGGAAATGTTGAGGAGGAGTCAGGGAAAATTCAATCACAGCTCAAACACAAACACAAACCTGGTAAGAAGATTCTATTTTGCAAGAGGCAGTGGCAGGGTACCCCCATCCACATGCCTTAGTCTCCAAAAGCTCCAGCTCAGAAATAATTGCCTTGCACAATAATTGGGAGATGCAGCCTGGGAGCCAGTACAAGGAGAGCCTGGTGCAATTTGGGGAGATTTGTTACGCTCAGCTCTCTTCTATCAATTCCAGAGGCTCAGATGTTCCTGACCTGTTGCCTGGCATATTGTGAAAACAGCTTTTATTTACTGCACTTCCATTAAAAGATGAAATCCACGAACAGGGGCTCGCAGGCCAGAAAATCACTGTTTATGTCTCCACTTATCTCTCGGCTGCGGCCAACAACTTGTCTCCTTGGCGCCTGGGTCGGGCCTCAGCAGCCAACTGAGCTGCCTGGGAATACACACGGAGTGCTGGAGCTGAGGTCTGGGGCAGGGCTGGGGTGGAGGAGATGGTGGTGGTGGGCAGAATATGGGCTGCGGAGGGTTGCTCGGCATGGGAAGAGAAATGGGTGGAAACACTACCAGGTTTTCCAGAGTGCCAAGGTGCCAGAGGGTATAAGGATAGGGTTGGGGGAGAGTAAAGGAGGTTGTAGGGTGGGCTGGAAATTCAGAGACAAAGCAAAGACCAAGAGCTTCTTCACCTTGGTGAATCCCTGGTTCTCCTACAGCACCACGCACGCCAGCCTAACCAAATCTGGAGATTTCTTTCTGCTCCAATGTCTGTTTTACTGCCAGATAAATAGCATGTGATGTGTTACTGGTCCCTTCCCACTTCAGGGCATTCCTCCTCCATCTTGGAATCTGGAAAGGAAGTGAAGCTAAGAAAGCTCTTGCACCTCTGATCCAGTCCTGGATCTCCTCTAATGATGAGTAACTGAGCAAGGCCACTTTCCTTGAGCTGTGGCCTCCACATTCCACCTTGCCGGAGCTCCATTTGTGACCATTTTTCAAGGTCCTTGCAGATTTGGGTCATCTGCCCTCAGCTGTGCAGAAGAGCCAGAGCATTTATTTCACTGCTTGCATCAGATTAAAGTTTAGGATTAGAGTAAAAACCACACTTTCTTTGGTTTTTGAGTTCAATTATTTGCAAAGTGGATGGACGGTGAAGGGTGGGAGGATAGATGGGTGAGTGGAAAGTGGCCTGATCAAAGGCAGGGTGACTGGACAAATGAAAGGATGATGGGCTGGTGGAAATGCTGAGAAGCAGCGACACAGGAGGATGACCGTTCAGAAGCAGCTCCTGGATTCCCCCTTGCCGTTCACCTTAGGTACAGTACACTCAGTGCCCTCTACAAAAAATGCCCCTGCAACCTCAGAATTTCTGAAGTTTTCTAAAACCTTCACTTTACAAAATAGAACATCAGGGCCAGTGAGACAGCTTAGTGGACTAAGTGCTTGCTTAGGGTTAGGTTCTGTCCCCATCACCATATGCAGCACCAGTCCCCCACCTGGGCACACTGGTCTGGCCACTGAGACCTGGGGTGGAGGCGCACACCTGTAATCCCAGCACTGGGAAGGCTGAAAACAGTGAGACCCTGTACCAAATACATTAAAATAATAAATAAACAAATGTAAAAGATCTTTAAAAGGAAGAAAGCAGGGATGAGAATGGAACATAGTGTGTGTGTGTGTGTGTGTGTGCACGCGCGCACATGCGCACATGCACGCAGGGGACATTGGTGTCTGCTTAAGACCAGGAAGTGTTCTAGTACGTTTTGGCTCTTCAGCTCAACCAAGCAAGCATAAATCTCTATCCTTCTGTCTTCCTGGGAAAGACAGAAAACCAGGGAAGGAATGGATCCTGGGGAAAATGGGGCAGAGACACAGAGAATGAGAATGGCAGAATGGTGACAAGGGAGAGGAAAAAGAGAGCAAAATAGTGACAAAATTACAGGTGGACACAGGGGTAAGGAATTCTTTGCAGTCAGGAGTTCCGGTCCTTGATTAAAAAGATGACACTAGCTGAGTGCCCCAGGGTAGCAGAGAAGGCCCACCTGGACAGGAAGCCTTGCAGCCAGCCCCAGCAGGGGCAGGGCAGCATGGTAAGGCACACAGGGGCAATGATGCCTTGCCCAAGGTGCTCAGAGATGGGGCAAGTGGGGCACCTGAAACCCACCCTCGTTCTCCACTGCTAGCTCCAAATTGCTAAGGTTACCTCCTCAACTGCTTAATTAGAGAAACTGTCGCTCTTTGACAGATCAGGAAGAATGGAGAAAAGAAATGAAAGCAGATATTTCAGCAAGATGAAAAAATATAAAGATGGCTCCATAATCACAGAAGCTGGGCTGCAGTCAGAGGTGACTGTCTGAACAGGGACCACCCTGTTATGAGCTAGGAGAGACCTGGGAACCGTGGCCATATTCTCAGGCAATGGGAAGCTGCCAACAGCCTCCCTTGGAGGTTCAGAGTGGTATAGAAGAAGGGAATGTGCAACCATTCTGTTGCTCTAGTCTGGCAAATTTCAGCGACACCATAAGAGGATGGCCTTCTTGGGACTAAGCCAGTGGTTAAACCAAGTTGATGGACAGGTCTATTCTTTCCTAGGACTCAGCATTGTGGAAGCCACACTATTGAGACCAGGAATGACCATGAGCTATCTTCAGACAGTGCTTGGTGAGGGATGGGGAGTGGGGTGAGCAGGGAGGTGGGACAGGAAGTGGAAGGCACCAGTCCCAGCAGAACACCTCCTTTGCTGTGCCACATGTCAGCTCCCAGTTCCCCTGCCACCGTGGGCACCTCTGAAGCACTCAGGGCAAACAAGCCCACAAGCATGCCAGCAGTGGTCTGTTCCGAGCTCCTCCTTGATTTCTTCCTCCCCTTCCTCATGTTTCATCTTTGCCTAGTCTGAGGCACTTTCTTCCAAAGACTAAGAAAAGCGATACTCTGAGGTGAAGGCTACATTATTCCTTTTCACGAATCCCATTGCTTAACAGGAGAAAGAGGAGAGTCCAGAAGCAATCAAGCTCAGGGTTCAGTCTCAGCCCTGCCAACTGAAGTGCTGTGTTATTCTAAAAGGATCCATTGACCTCTCTAAGCCTCTTAGTCCATACCCTGTTGACCTTCTGGGGTATGACATGGGTTCAGTCGGACACTGAAAAGCTCTCCTACCTATGAAAATGAGAAACCTTGGCTTAGATTTTTGTCCTATTCCCTGATCCATCCCTTGGCCTCTAGCTATGCACCTAGTATAGACAACAGAGTGAGGAATAAATGTTCACTGAATTGAACCTTTCCTTCGTGATCTCTATTATACAGTATTGTGTTTCTTCATTCCACAAACACCTTTTATCGAACATAATAAAAATATGATGCCTGCCTTCACTGAGCTTCTAGCAGGTAGTTGAAAATAATGGACATCAAATAGAAATAAATGTCTAATGAAAACATCTAAGTACTACTTCATCAGAATATTATACATAAAATAGGGAAATCAATTCAGGAAAGGCTTTTTTGAAAGAGCGACATCAATCTAAAAATCTAAGCCATGAGCAGGAGTCATTCAGATAAAAGGAAGAAGAAGCTAGACATTTCCAGGCGAAGGAAGCATCTGGTGCAAAGGCCCAGAGGCAGAAGTAGACTGTTTTGCTAGAGGAGTTGAAAGCGGATTAGCAGAGATGGGAAATCAGGGAGAGTGGCAGGATGCAGGCCTGAGCCCTAGACAGAGCTTGGCCCAGGAGTCTGGGCCAAGGAATCACCTCCCTGAGGCAAGGCCTCCTTCTTTCTGGAAGACAGGCTGACTTGTGACCTCCACGGGCTTGGCAAGCACACGAGGTCACCATCAGGTCTTCATCCTTGCAAGACAAATGGAAGGCAGCTACATAACTATTTCCCACATCACTCAGTCCTCCTTAAGGGGTCTTTATACCATTCTCAAAGTAAAGGCTTTATTTTCCTGCAACAGCTATCACAGAAAAGATCTTATGGTCAAAGGGTATCTAACTTTACTTCATGGAGCTCAGAAACCACGTCAGGGTAAAGAGAAGAAGACTGGTAAGGAAGAACTTCAGCCCGCTCACCCCCACTACTCCCTTTCTCTGACTTACACAAAAGGACCCCACATCTCTTCTGTAAACTGACTTTGCTTACATAAACAGAGTGGGCTTCTATTGCTTGTTCCCTGACCCACGGGATGCAGAAGGCAGGATGAGATCTCAGGGAGCTCAGAGAGCTGGAGCAGACAGAGGCCACACATCAGGGCTCTCCCACACAGCACGCGGGCCTGCCTTTGCTGGTAATTCTGCAGCTCCATGTTCCCTGAGTCCTCAATCCTTACTATTCCTCTTTGTCTTTCATCCTCTTTTCTCCAAGTCTCATGGGGACTAGAAATACAGTCGCCTAGCTTCCTTGTCATGTCCTCCAGCAGAGCTCACAGACTATCCTGCCCTTGGGGCTCACTCCTCAGGAATCTGACATCAGTTACCCCTCATTGGCCATAAAATAACATATTGGACGTGCAGAGAAACAAGTGTAGGTGCTATGCCAGGAGCTGGAACTTAAGCCAAACAATAACAAGATAAATTCTTAACTGCATCCTGCTGTGCTACTCCAATGGCAGGCGTGTACCTCTTTCCCCCACCCAGGCAAGGATTAAAGGAATCTTTTGCAATTTTCACTGCTTTAGAAAGCACCTGTGAATGTCCTGTCTCTGCTCCACTCTTCTCTTTGCTCACCATCTAAGATCAAATTAATTTCCTATTTGAAAGAAGCAGCAAAGGAGGCCAGCAGTAGGGAGCAGGGGAGAAAGCATTTGGGACTTTTCTTCAGGCTTGCTCATTGACTACAAAGCTGTTTCCAACAGCAGCAGAAGTCACTCCCAAGGTACTTGAAGGAGATGGGAACACACAAGCCTAATTGCATTATACTGCAGTTTGACCAAGCGATCAGTAACTTTATTACAGAGAAAGAAAATAAAAATGACAAAGGCAAATTTAACTCATCCTTTCCCTTCCACGCAGGACTCCAGCCACCAGCTTAAGAGCAAAGCAAATCCAAGAGAATACTCCTGCGTCCCTATTTATCATTCATTATTTCCAGCCCTGCAACCCCTGAGTGAGGAGAAGAGGAAGCATGGGTAAAATACACCTTAACACCACCCAATCACCATGATTTCCCAATGGTCTACTCTCCCTGGTCACCAGGGGGCAGGAAGGAGTGCATTAAAGATCTACCCATACATACGTTTGTTCATTCATTCATTCATATATTCATTCAGTCATTCATTTTTTCCTGAACTCTGACTGAACCAAACCCTGTGAGAAGTACTGTCCATATCATGTTGAACAGAAGGACAAGGTCTCTGTCTCTAGAGTTTGGTCTGCAGGCACCCAGGGACATCCAGCCTATACAAAGAGATACCCAAATGCAATGTAAACCCCTGAGTGACAAGGAAAGAGGAGGGGATTGTGAGGAGGACTATGGACAGGTGGGTAAATGTAGGTATAGATGAAGACCAGTGGCCAAGGAGGGTCTCAGTGGGGACCCCAGCAAGATAGAGAAGTACACCAGTGGTACAGCCTGAGGCAGGCAGGGCCTGGCCTGGCAAGGACTCTCAACCCATGTACACCATGTAGGGCATCACCGACATCACCAGGGAAAGCCACACACACACCATACACACACACACACACACACACACCCCTTGTGTTCAATTCTCTGTTACTCTGAGTTGACTGGTTCTGTTTTCTACTATTATTTTATTAATAAGCTTTATTTACATATCTTAGAGTGACTTTAGGTTTACAGAAATATTGATGGAAAAGGACAGACAAGCTCCACAAGTTATCTGTCCCTGCTATAGTCCCCATTGCTTATGTCTTGCATTAGTGAGGTCATTTGCCGCAGGAGATGAGCCAGGATTAATTCTTTCTTATTAACGACGCCTCCATCATCTACATTAGAGGCCGCTCTTCGTGGGATGCATTCTCAGAGTGCTTGACACGTCCAGAGCTGCATAGCCCCATCATTATTACATCATTGTGCGTTGTGTCACTGCCCTAAGTCCTCTGTGCACTGCTTGGTCATCATCCTGGCATTAGCTGCTCTTCTTCCTGTCTCCACAGCCTATGGGCCTTTTCAAGAATGTCAGAACTGAACTCACAGTGTGTGGCCTTTTCAGATTTGTTTCCTTCACTTAGCAATATGCTTTCAATGCTCTTCCACATCTTTTATTGGGGCTTGATAGCTCAGACTGTATTATTAATATTATTATTTTTTTGAATGCACACAGTCCGTGTAGGCATTCACCTATTGAAGGTGGATTCCGTGCGGATTGTGGCAACACTGAAATGGCTACTATAAACACTCACATGCAGGGTTCTGTGTGGATATGAGTTTTCTTCAACTCACTTCGGTAAATACTGAGGAGTGCAATTGCTATGTCTATGGTAGCAGTATGCTTAGTTTTATTTATTTACTTTTCAAACTGCCAAACTATCTAACCCTGGTTATATTATTTATTTCGGCCTAGGGAAGATCCCAAGACCTGACACTTTTGAACATTTCCCAAACATTCTAATACCTTTAGGTATAGGTCAGGGAGCACATATTTCATTATAAGCACAGGCAGAGGTCACCACAAATTTAAGTACAGGCAGCCCACATGTTCATAACGTCATTCTGCCTGCATGGACTGAGCAGTACAGGCTGGGAAGTAAAAACAAGACAGAATCTCAGAGATCAACTTGACGCCTACCAGGTTACACATCAGAGATGACAGTAACTCATACAGTGGTACAGAGGTAAAGAAATAGATGGACTCCAAAGATAATGTTGGAAGGAAAATTAATACCCTCTGGCTATCGGTTAGGATGCAGAGAGGCGAAGGGAAAAATTCAAGTGTTCTAAGATGTGCTTCCAATCCTCTTCCAAAATCCAACTGAAGTCTAACCTGGAAATAGGCACAGAAGATTGTTCATTTATTTTCCTCCCTGTCACCATCTTCTCTTTTCCCTTCTCCTCCTTTGTTTTGTGTTTGTTTGCTTGTTTTGTTTTAGAAATAGAGTCTCCCTTGTTTCAGTGTCAATTGCTATTTTAAAAGACTACTTAACCTAACTGGGCGCATACCCATATGGTCAAACTCTGTGTCTTCTGCCCACACCAGATGCATATACACTATTCTGGGGATAAGTCACACTTTCAATCACCAGTTACAGCTGAGAGTTGAAATTTTAGAAGGAATGCTCACTTAAGAGGGTTTATCTGTCTTGCAACTTTTTTTTTTTTCTGAAACTCTCTAGCAGATGTTTTAATGCCCCAAGGAAAACAGCTTTAAAAAAAGAGCTGATGATGAACAGTGCCAGAACAGCGGAGGAGGTTAAGAAGGCAGCGCCCACCAGAGTCACATTAAAAGCACTCCTAGTATTTAGCAAAATAGGAGTAAGATAACCGTGTCCTCTCCAGCAGCAGCTCACTTCCCACAGCTGTATCACACCTAAATCAAGCTAAGGGTCAAATCTATAGAAGATCAAGGAAGCAGCCACTGAGGCCTCCAAGGTCACTCCGATCATCTGGAATCACACTGGACAGCAGAAGTGGCTTGGACGGGATGACTGCCAGGGATGCCCTGACATTCATTAGAAGGGAGCTGGAGCTGCACTCTGCACGGCCACACCCCACCCTGCCTCCAGCCCCAAGTCCCCACATTGTCTCCTCTTTGTTCCAAGCACCACAATGAATGGAGACTCAGGACAAGGAGCCAGGTCAGGTCTGAGCTTGCAGGCACAGCTATGCCACTTAGCAAGGGGCTCGGGGCACTCTTAGGTAAAGGTGGGTAGATTGTAGTAACTTTTGCTCAGAGACTCTAGAGAAACGTCAGCATCATCAGACAAAGATTGAAAAACAGCAACAAAAGGACATACAGACCTACAGAAAAACAGACATACACATATGGGAGAGAAAAGGGAGACATTAAGAGTAAAGAGAGTCATGAGCCAGTGAGATAGCTCATTGGATTAAAGAAGCTGCTTAGCAAGCTTAGTCAAGATCAAGGGCCGCAGTTCAATCCCCCATACCATCTACCACACCAGCCCTGCACCCAGGGAAGGCTGAGCCAGCCAACATCCAGGTGTGGTGGCACACACCTATAATTCCAGTGCTGGGGAGGCTAAAAATAGGAGGATCGCTAGGAGTCTGAGCTGTGTAGTGGGACCCTACAAGAACCAAATACATTAAAAAAAAAGAGTAGAGAGTCCATGTGAAGGCACATGCTTATTGTACCAGCACTCTGGGAAGCTGAGGCAAGAAGAGAGAGAAGACTTCTGTATTCCTGGCTCATGCTGTCCCTTTCCTGTTTTCAGGAGTTCTCGCTCTCCAAGAAATGCTAATGCATCTTCCATGAAACATCAGTGGGAGCTAGGACTTGTCATTCATGGTGGACAGCTCTATTGCACTAGACACGCAGGTGCTGTGAGCTCCAAGGACCCTCCTCCCAAGGCCCCACTGCTGAGCTGGGCTTGCTCAGAGGTTTGGGAAAGGAGGAGATGGAAGGAAGGGTTTGGCAGAGAAATGACCCTGCAGGGGCCTGGAACTCCTACTGGTAATTGTGAATAATGGTTTAATCTAAGGCACCCTGGACTCTATAGGACTTTGTAAATGAAATCTTATGATGCAATATTTTTATTAGCAAGCCTTAGTATGTTTAAAAAAATAAATTCTTTGCACTTCCTCCTTAAAACTAGATTGTTTGAGGATTAAAAGCTAAACAGGCGTTGCCATAAATGTCAGTTCTATTGACATTTATCGGCATCTATTCCATAGCAGGCCATTTCGGGCAACAGTGGACAGAGAAGGAAACACTGCTGCCTACTTCTCGGGGATCTCAAAGCTGATCCTGTTGAGCAGAACCTTTTACAAATGTGGACGCGCTCCACATGTGAGCTGCCCAGTATGGCAGCCCCTTGGCCACATTTCACTGCTACTAAAACTGAAATTAGAATGGAATAAAAACAAAATTCAGTTCCTTAGTCCCTTAGTCAATCTAGATCGTGTTTGAGAGCTACCGAGCATGACCTTATTGGACTCTGCATGTAGATGATGAGGTAAGAGATAGTAATCCATATTTTAATGCATGAAGAGGGCTGAAGAGATTCCCCAATCAAATTTCATGAATAAAGTAGTTCAAGGCTGAATCAGAGAAGGAAGGAATGAGGAATGGAAGCCTTCTGAAGACAAAAGCAGTGAGTGTCCACCAGCAGAAACACAGGTGGGCAAGAGTGTCCTGATGGGGGAGACAGCTTGAAAAAGCTACACAGGAGGAAAAATGCACTTGGTTTCCTGGGAATAATAAAAGGCCAGTTTGGCTGAAGATTGAAGCAGGAGAGTGATAGATTCGGGTGTGGTCTGTATGTGGAAGACAGCTTCCGGGGAGCTGGCTGTTATTCCTAGGAATAAGGAGAAGGCATTGAAGACCGGAAGGAGAAGCTATGTTCAGAATGGTGCCTCAGGCAGCACAGGGACTATTTACTTGAAGGCGGGACACAGAAGCTGTACTGCAGGAGCCTGGGAGAGTGATGATGTAACACGGACACAGGAAAATGAGGAAGGCATGGCTGCAATTAGAACACAATATCAAAGGCTACAGGCAAGCCTCATATTGCCCGGAATGAGAATGACGTCTAAAAGTCTAATTCTCATCGTGGATTGCAGATCTCTGAAGTCATTTACAAAGCCAATATCTCTGCAGGGGAAGAACCATCCAAGAAAGGTGAGCATTCCCCCAATTATTTGTCAGCCCATTAATTTATACAGCAGCATCCTTTCCCCCACTGCCACCTCTCTAGTCTGTGTTCTCTCGTAAGCCCCTGGGACAAGATCCTGGAAAACTGAATAAAAGAAAGAAAGCTGAGAAAGGAGGAAAATGAGATGTAGAGGAGAGATATTCAGAAAACATGCACTGGGAAGTCAAAACAAATTCCCAGCCATTCCTGCTGCAGAAGATTTTATGGGGCAAGACAGCCCCAAAACGGGTTTTGAATTATACACTGCACCTCATAAAGCACAAGAACTCTTGGCATCCCGCACATCCACACTGCCCTGTTATTACCTGCCAAGCCCTCCCCAGCAGGTAAGCATGCTGGGATATCCACTGGAGGAGACAACAGAGGGATGGTGCTCTGGGGTTTGCATTCAGAAGCATCCTCCATTTCCCAACTCTGGGTAACTTTGGGTGAGGCAGCAGCCTTCTATGGGCCTTAGCCTCCTTCTGTACAAGAAAAAAGCTGGTTAGTGTGAGGCCAGAGGGCTCAAGAGTTCTAAACCTGGCCCACCTGGCAAGTTGAGTTTCAGAATGCCCCTGGATGACAGGAGGAGTTTCAGAGTGTTCTGGTGAAATTGTGTGTAAGCACGAAAAGGGATAGGCAGTGAGGTAAAAATCTCTGCCCAGGTGTGGGCACAGAGAGAAAATTGATTATATTCAATTATTTACACAAATATGAAAAAACCTACCTCTGAACAAAGAAATAAGTGGAATATAATGGTGCCCTGGATGCCAGTATAGAACGAGATTTACTGACGACTCTAACCTGCTGTGTATCCCATGCAGGGTCACTGCCATGCACATGCTAGTTTCCCCTCAATGTTTTGAGGCCAAATGACACTGGGAGCAATTGCTGTGGTGTCCTGAAAGGGCCATGCACTCTAGGACTCCAATGACTTCAGTTTCAGACTTACATCTGGAATTCAGTTCCCTTATCTTGAAATCAGAGCTTCTGGCAAAATGATATCAAAAGGCTCAACTACCGTGGTGTGGACGCCTCTGTGAGCCAGAAACACATGTTTATTTAAAGCTTTCAGCTGGCCTCCTCTCCACCCACTGCTGGACCAGCCTTTACATGACGCCACAGCTACAGGGCATCCTGGGCTCACCAGCCACACACCAGCGATGTCCTTCTTCTTCAGGACTCTGTGGGCTTTGCTACCAGTTTTGTTGCCTTGTTTTAGCCAGTTTGCTTCCTAAACCTGTTCATGCTCCTTGTGTTTCCCATCATTTTAAATTTCAATGCAATAGTGTCCAAATTAAAAATCTAGAAGCATCCAAAGAAAATGGTTTCTATAAGGACTAAGCTGATTTTAGTGTTAAAAAAAAGTCACTTAAATATTGCCTTTGAGTTAGGTCAGGTGTAGCAACTATAAAAATTTAGAAAGGAATCATAAAACTCTAGAAGAATTACTTGGCAAGTATTTTTAAGTCCTTAGTCTTCTTTAATGAAACCAATGGTGGAGATCATATTTAGTGCATTATGAGCATGGTTTATATAAGAAAAATGGCAGGCAACTCTCATCAGATGACCTGGACTCAAAGAAGAGGCTCGGGCCTACATCCAAAACTTGGCAAACATAAGGACAGTTATGTATCTTAAGTTAAAATGCAATGTTTAAGGTACATCTATATTTTTTTATGATTCTAAGCTTTAATAGACTTTCTACTAACTCACCAACTGCCAATCTAAATGGCCTCAGAGACAGGGCTTTCCAAGGTAAGCAACTCAGCATAAAACCAGGTAGTCATCCCCTGAAGAGTCTGTCTCTTCACTTGAGGGAGAAGTTCAAAGAAGGAGATGTGCTTCATCAATCATGCCAAATCCCACGCCAGAAAGAAAGAGATACCCGCCCTCAACTCACTTGATAATTGTTTCCTATCATCTCTCCTGCTCAATGCTCAGTTTTTGTCTTTTAGTTCTTTAGACAAAAAAAAAAAAAACTGTCTCCTCTGTCACCCTCTGTCTTACATACATCTGTGTGTACAGATATATGTATGTATATTCATGAATGGATGGATGGATAAGCCTGTATGTGTGCATGGAGGTAGATATGTCATATATGATACAAATGTGTGTGTGTGTGTGTGTGTGTGTGTGTGTGTGTGTATTAGCAAGGGAGAGTGAAGAAGACTCCCTGGGACCTATAGGAAATGTATAGATAGTTTCTTGGGTCAGAGGTTGTTTAAGATGGCTTTGTGAAGCTGTCTTATTATTAAACATAAGATGAGCTTTCTTCCATCATGCAACCTCTGTAAAACACAGAGGAAACATTAACCATTTTCTTTCCAGTACAGCATGTGTGCAGAATGAAGATCTGCCATAGCAATATGGCTTACACATATTGCTATGCATGCAAAACAGCCCCAAATGTAAACACAAAGCAAAATAAAAGACAGGCCATAGGAAATAGGAAGATGGATCTTTTACAGAAGGTAAGGAGACTGTGAGATGGAAGGTGGGGTGGGAGAAGAGAAAAAGAAGAGTCAAGTTGCATTACCCACATGTATCAATGTCACACCAGCATGCAATTTTCTTTTTTCTGTATTTTAGGGAAGGGTCTCTAGGGTGCTCAGGGTCTCACTACTAGATGGGACTAGGAGTGATTCTCCTGTTTCCAGCCTCCCAAGTGCTGAATTACAGGTGCACATGACCACACCCAATCTCAATAGCCGGCTCAGTGCACCCCATGGGCGGGGCTGGCACTGCAGGCCTAGGGATTGAACCCTCAGCCCCTGCGCATCTGCTGAGCTATTTGGCCAGCCCTAAGAATGCAAATATTAACTACTGCAAACATATACCAATAAAAGTTTTAAGAGGGGAAATAAAAGACCCTGTCCAAATGAAGTTAAAGCCTCAGTGTTACAGATACATCAGAGTAGAATATTTCTGTAGCTGAAACTCAGAGCAACCCATACTCCTCTGGTTAGCAGAAACCCTGTCTGAAAGCCACTGGCCAATGAACTTGCATGGTAAGCTTGGATGAGTCATCTACTCTTCAATGTCCAATCGAAGGTGGCCTGCAGGCACTCACAGAGTCCACATTCCACAGGAGGCTCAGCAGGCTGTTTATCAGGACCTCCTCCTACTTCTCCTGGGCACAGATTTGAGTAGAGGAAAGATTGACATTTTTCCCTTTATAATACTCTTGAATTGCATGGATTTGTTAAAATAAGCTTGTATTTCTTTGGTTAAAATGAAAACTTAAGGTTAGAAATTCAGTAAACATGCACATGCTAGCTGCTAGAGTTACAGATATGAAAAAGAAATTATGTTTAGTTATGAAAGCTCACACACTAGCAAGAGAAATGGAGAAAAATAATCACAATATTCCTCACTGTAGTGGTAGATACATTGTGTCAATTTGCTCTCCAACAGTTCAGGGCCTGCAGGGCAGGGAGGGCCCACGCCACCCTGGGTTGCTATTGGTACTGCCCCAGGGCCCAACGCAGCAGCCTCAGAGTGACTCAGCACAAAAAGTACATATAAAGGTGAAGAAACCCTTCACCCCCTTGCTTGGAGAAGTCCTGGTCTTCATTGGGCTAATTTGCATTCGCGCCACTTCGGAGCAGCTTGGATCTTCACAGTGGAGTGCTGGTTTTCGCAGTCAGCATAGAAGGAAGAGAGAGGCTTGATGCATGACGCAGCTGCTGCTCCTCCTCGGCTCTTCATTGTTTTCTGCTGCTATGAGCTGCTGCCATTTGCCTTGGAGCCAGCAGAGTATGGACTGAAACCTCCACAAACTGGGAGCTGTATAAACCTTTCCTTCCTTCATTTTGAGTGTTGGGTGTTTGTTCCAGCGACGAGTACAAAGTAACTAAGACACTCACAAAATATGGACTGCATGGAATATAAAAAAAGACTTGGGAAATAACCACTCTTGGAAGCCAGGAAAATGACTGGAGAGGCCGTGATGGTACATTCAAGTTGGATCCTAAAAGATGGTAGTTCTGAAGAAGACAGATATTTCTGTGACCCAGGGAATTTATTTTATTTCAAATAAAATATATTTTTAAGCATTTTTTTTTTAGCTCCAGGATATTTGTTTGGTTCATTTTGCAGTTTTAATATCTGTTCTGAAATTGTACAACATTTTTATAATTACATCAAAATGTCTCCTGAAAGGTTTCTTAACTAATTCATACAAATATATATGAGAAAAATCTGACAATGAGATGGGAATGATGTGAATTTCAGAGGACCCTCTGTGTTTCTGAGCTTGAGCCTGTCAATGTTTCCCAATGTAATACATGAGATAAATTTAGGTGACCCCTGAGAGACATTTTTTATTTCAGTAGTTATATACTTATACAGGCAATCTTCAATTTATAGCATTATTCCGAAGTTCCATTCATGATAGTGATCAAAGTTTCCTTTTCAAAATAAGCAAAGCTAAACCTCTTTACTATATGACCTTGTGAAATAGACTTGATCTCTCTGAATGGCTATTTCTCCAACCGTACTATAGGGATATGAGAAATATTCATAGAAGGGCTTTGTGTGAATAAAAAGGTGCCAACATTACTACTATCCCAACAGACTGGAAGCTCTCTGCATGCCTGTGCCCCCAAGGACCGAGCACAGGGTCTGAGATGAGAAACAACTAGACAACAGCCACAGGGGCCTGATTCCAGGCAAAAAGGGGTTGCGGTGAACTGGTTTCATCTAGAGAATATGAATAAAATACATCACCCATGCTAACCCGGACTGAGAGTGAATGATGAAGCTTTGCCCCAAGAACGAATCTGAGATTGTGATGAGGTGACTGATTAGCAACATCTTGCACGAATACAGAAGTGCAGCGTAACAGTACGACCACACATGTGCTCTGCACACTCAGTGACTCCAGTATTCTTTCGGCAACATTTATTGAGTGCCTGCTATATCACAGGTATACCTCCGGGCTCCTGGCATTCTAGCAGCCACCAGCCGGGATCGTGGTTCCTATTCCATATGTGGTCTGATCTTCCTCAGTTTTCTGAAGCACAGGCTGCTCTGACAGTCGCTTAATCCTGAAGGAGGTTCAGGGAGGGCCTGCCATGTATCTGAAGTCACAAAGCTAGGTGATGGCAGAGCCTGAACTGGAATCCAAGAGGCTGGCTCCTGACACAGCCCAGCTGTGTACTCACCAGACCTGGAAAACCAGTTTGGTTTTTTGAGCTCTGCAGCAGCCCTTTGGGGCCCAGCCTCCCCACCTGCGGTCCCCTGGGGAGAGCAGGACCCCAATCTGCTGTTCCTAGTCTGGAAGCTGAGAGGCAGGTGAATGGGGGGCAGTCCCTAGGAGCCTCAGGGGCTTGGAGAGGTATTTTAAAGAGGTCAAAAGAACAAGGAGGAGAGAGAAAAGAGGGAGGGAGGGACAGTAGGAGGCCTTATTATTGGAAGGCAAGTAATTGGCTACCTCCACTGGTCAGCTTTGCCAGTCTCCCTCCCTGGAGGAGAATAAAGAAACTGAAGAAAGATCCCTAATAAATTAGTGTGAGACTGGGCTTCAAAGTCGCACGCACATCTGGGTTCAGAGCAGAGTTTGATCTTCAGAAGCCCCAGGAAAGATGCAAAGTGCAAAAGGAGGAAGTTGGCTCTCCCCAACCTCAGAAGACCCCTGAGGGAGCTCTTCTCTCCCTCCAGGGCTCCAGCTGTGCCCAGAGAGTGGAGAAGAATTTCACAGATCACTTGGTTTGACCTCACCACATTAGCGATGGGGAACACTCCAGAGAACGGAAGAACCTGGACTGTGCAGTCCTGCAGAGTCCAACTCTCAAGCTTTCTCTCACCAATCCTTGCTACCACGGTACTCTGCCCCTGGCTTCCAGGAGAGCTGTACCCACAGGACCGCCACTGAGTTGTCCTGCTCCAAAGAAGGGGGGCAGGGCTTGTACTACAGATCAAAGTCCCAATTTAGGCACTGTTGCCTATTCAACAAACATACTTATTAAATGCCAGTCATTTCTCTATGTGCTTTACAAGCTCTAGCTCTCCCCAACCTAACAAGCAACAGAACACCCTGGTGGGGGAGGGAGCCCCTCTAAGATTACAGACTGTCACCGTCATTCCTGCCCATTTTCTCTGGAGATATCTCCTCAGCACCTGTGTGATGTGCCCTGAACTACAGAGCTCAGGGAACAAGCGTGGAGCTACCATTCAGAAGCTACCACATAAAAGCCTTTAAAAGTCGATGGGGCTGAAAGCCACTGGGGAGGGGGGTGTTTCCGGGGCTGCCCTGGCAGGGATGACTGCTTAGGGGCAGTAATATTTGTGTTTCAGGGCAACAGGGAAAACAGTGGAAATGAACTCATAGGGGAAAGCAAATAATTTAGGATTTTGAAAACCCTGAAAGGGAATTAGGATTTTATCCTAAAAGCAATAAGGAGCAATTAAAGGTTTTATACAGGGCGAGTAGCAAGATCTAATTTGCTTTTGGGAACAGATTACTCTGGCTACTGTATGGAACTGGGATTGGCAAGCTTCTTCTGGAAAAAGTGATTAGTGAATGTCTTAAGGGTTCCAGGCCAGACTCTCTGTGGCTACCACTTGGCTGTGCCATGGCTGAACATTATCCGCAAGAGGCAGCACAGAAACAAACGTCCAGCGACTTTATTTATGAACACTGACATCAGAGCTCCACATAACTGTCACGCATCACACAATATTCTTCTTCTACTTTTTGGAGCTTGCACTAGCAGCACATCCATTAATTTGTTGAGTTAACTGGCTTACAGCCATATGAACGTAAGCAGGGGGAGGGAGGTGGCCGTGGGCTTCTAAAACTGTACAACAGAAAGAGAAGGCAGGAGTTGGAGAAGCAGTAAGCGAGATCAGTGTGGAGGCACCTGTGAGAAGGGACAGGTGGCTTGGACAGAGGTGATGACAGGGGCGTTCTGAGAAGGCAATTTTAAATGCCATTTTAGAAGGAAAATCAGGGAGATTGGCTGACATTAAAGATGAGCAGCTCAGGAAAGGACCGAAGGTGACTTTAGCTTCTCGGTACTTGGCTGAATTTCTGTTTCAGTTCTGTTTCCTGGGATGGGAAAATATGGGCAAAGCAGGCTGGGAACCAAAATGAACACTGGAACGCAGTCTCCCAGACAGGAGACGGAAACGCAGGGTCCTTGGGGGCTTCCAAATCAGACTGAAATTTGCATTTCGTATGTCCCTGGTATTGCACAGGACATGTTTGTCCATACAAATATTTATTATTTATATGAAATTTGGGTTTCACGGGACATCCCGTGGTTTTATATGTGCCGTGTGACAATCATTCCAGGGAGTCTGGGGATTCAGGGAAAAAGAAACCTAAACCCGAGGGAACGAAGATAAAATTTCTCTGGGGAGGCGATGGCAGAGTCAAGTGTATCAGAGACAGAAAAACATCCTAGAGGGAGAGAGAACAGTGTTCTCAGCCCAAGGTCAGGAAGGTGCAAGTTACAAACCTGGAAGTCAAGTGGGAGGCTAAAACCTCCACTAAGGAAAGGTACTCGGAAGTGAAGAGGAGCACAGGGGACAGGACTCAAAGGCCCATGGGGAATATGCCAAGGACTCAGTATACTTCTTAAAGTGCAGAGTCCCAGGCTTCGTTAGGGTGGTTCAGCAGTGCTGGCCTTGAGAAACCTAGGCTCTCCAGGGTGATTCTGAAAAAGAGCTAATTTTAGAAAAGCTGAGCTAAATAATCTGGGACTCTTCCCATCTACAAATCCCAGGAGCCCAGGAAATTGCCGCTAGCTCTGAAAGTCTTGAGAAGAGTACTCCAGGTAATCAGAGCAGAGGCAGTGCACCGTGAACACTCCAGCTCCCACGGGGGCTTCTTCAGTGGCACTCTGTCTGCCTGGAGAGTGGAAAGGGTAGAGGATGCTGATCAAAGAAATAGTCACCCTGCGCTGGGCACCTGGCTCCCACCGGGAACTGTCTCTCAGCTCCCTATAGGTAGACCAGACATCTCTGTGAGCTCCACCCACTTCACTCCTCCACCACCCAGAACCACTACTGAAATGAGTCCCCCCAAACGCAGCTATTACCGTGACTGGAAATCTCTTTACTGCTGATTCTGCTAATGCAAATGCTCCTTCCCTTTTCAGCTGTTTGCAAAGCCACTCGTGACTTCTCTGGGTGCCTGAGAGTAAGGCTTTGTCAGCCTGCCACGACCAGAAGGGAGAGGAATCTACCCCGCCTGCTCCCCCAACACCCACTTGCCTCATACTCAGTCTCTAAGCACTTCTCTGTCCAAACCGTCCTCAGGCAACCTCGGAATTCTCTGCCCTCTACTCTCAGAATAAGTGAAGAGCACCGGTCAATTTCACCCATTTGTGTCTTGCTGAGGTGCCAGCAGAGAGGCAAAGAAGACACAGGAGTAGAAAGAGGGAGAAGGGGAAGGGAATTCACATGCATTATTTATTCATATGTTCACCTCTTTCCAAAAAAAGGATTCCAGGTGGCAAAGAGGCAGGGATCACAAAGTGCATGCCAGACACCGGGCGAGGTGCTGTCTGCGCTCTGTCACTCTGTGACAGTCATGGGGTGCAGTTTAAGGACAAACTGCGCACAGTGCTAGGCACTGACTGAAGTTTGGTTTACGAAGAGCTCTCCAAAAATAACTATCACTTCAACCTGGAAAAGCAATGGTTTTGTTTTGTTCATTTCATTTATTGATGGGCAAGTAGAAGCCCAGAGAAATGGTATAGATAAGTCTAAAGTTAGAAATTCCTACACTGGGGATGCTATCATGGGGCTCTTTTCCTGAGACCTGGTACATGTCTACATCCGCACTCTCTCTCTCCATCTGAAGACATGGGCAAGGAATGGCATGTTTAGATTAGCTGTAGGACCTCAGAAAATATCTTCGCAAATGAAAGAATTGTGCTGGCCCTCCGAGGCATCACATTATCTAGATCTAATATTCCAGAAGGATATCTACGCTTTATTTAGGTTTTATAGCATTATCATACATTTAATATTATTTTTATTTGTATAACACACATCCCATTTTCAAGCTGGGAACACTAAAATTGTACAATTCCTCTAAGGAGCACTAAAGTCACCAAAATTCAAAGTTAGAGTTAAGCAAATAGGGATAAGAAAAAGCCAGAGCCAAACAAGAACAAAAACCTCAAACAGGTTCTCTGACGATTGCTAGAAACAGAACATTGAGTTTATACAAATTTCTGCAAGAACTATCTCACGTTTCCTAGCATAATGCTGCGCATTGCATAAGACGGAAAATCTCTAAGGGGTGGGAGAAAAGAAAAGGAATGGCAAGAGAAATAAAGAATGGGGAAAGAGAAAAGGAAGACAGGAGGAAGGGAATAAAAGAAGAAAGAGAGGAATCCAAAAAGTACCAGAAACACAGGAACCTGCTTGCCGACTAAGTCCAGGGATAGCTGAAGGTCTCTCCAGGATGCGAGACAAGGCCTGGGCTTCTCTCAGTGAGGCATGAGCAAAGCAGGAATCCATGAGGGGGGTCGGGGAGCTGCTGAATCAGCTCCTGGCACCAGAAAGGAGGTGCTCAGACTCAGGGCCAGTGAAGCTGTCATGCCTGAAGTTCCTAATGTCTGCAGCTCCTTGGCCACAAGAACAGGAAGAGATAAAGAGTAAAAGATGTTGGCAAAGAGATGAACACTCAGGAGAGCCTGGCTTTATGTAGCATACAAGGCAGGGAACGCAGGCTGTAGAACCAGGCAGAACCAGACTGGGACATGCTTAGTTGCATGATCTTAGTACGTCTCTTAATGTCTCCGAGCACACTTCTCACTGACAACATGGGAGGAGCCATGTTTGCCATTCAGCATTGTGGACATGATAACATATGTGCCTACACACCACCAAGGGTATGGTACATGTTCACTGATCCTTGTTTTCCAGAATGATAAAGTCAGCCACTGTACACCTCTGAATTCCAGCTCTGTGTATGCCTGGTTGCCCAGCTGTCCTTCCCCAAGATGGGAAGAAGATACATTGGCCTGTACATCATTAGATCTGGCATTGACTCTCCCACTCACTTACTAAAGCGAGCTGCACTTTCCCATCTTTATGTAGACATATTCTGATGAGATGATTTCCTAAATTCCTTCCACTTCCACCACTGAATGACCCCAGATCCACTGCGCATCATCTCCCTAATCACTCAGCGCCTCTTTGTTTGCCACCGTGCACAGGTCTTCACGCATTCTCTAGGTTCTAAGCTTCCCACAGGAAGTGGGAAGTTCTCCAGAATTCTCACCCTTTCTCCTAATTAACTTGGTTTCCTTATCTATCCTCAGATAATTACAAAATAGAACAAGGTGGAAGCAAAAGCGGTGGGAGCTTAAAATAAGGAAAAATGTCATGGAAGGGGTGGCACTGTGCTCATCCTTGAAACAAAAGTAGGATTTTGACACCTCGCCAGTTTGTCACTATGGATTCTGATGTGTGAAGTCACCGAATCAGGTTACTGGTGTTCTAAGATCTATGACGGGCCAGGCGCAGGATGAGTGTTTGTGGCTCCAGAGAGGAAGGAGATAGATTCATTTCCTAGGGGTGAGGACGAGAACACAAGCCAGACAAGGTGAGTGAGGAAAACCGCTCTCCCACTCTAAGCCACCACCATTTCTCAACCCAAGGCCTCCATATTTTTGTCCTGATCCTCCACAGAGCACTCTATAATTCCTTCGAGACGGAAGCCAGATCTGGGCATGCCTTTACTAAAATCCTGCACAGTTCTCTACTACAGTAAAAGCCAAGTTCCAATGGCTGTTTGTGCAGCCCCTGGTCTCCTTCCTCCACTCTACTCCAGCCCCACCAGCCATCTGCTGTCCTCAGAACAATCCAACTGTGTCCCTAACTAAGGTCCTTCTGGAGCTGTTCTCTGCCTAAAATATTTCTTCCTAGATATCTTCTTTAACCTTATCAAGTACTTGCTCAAATCTCACATTTCCAATAAGCTCCTTTCACTCCACACTCTGTAATACCAAAAACTGATCTCATCTCTGACCTCCTGACTCTCTCTTCCCACTTTTTCCTTGTTTCCTGCAAATAGAATTTATCATCTTTTCATACACTATACAATTCACTTACCTATTATGTATATTGCTATTGGCCTTGAATAGTAACAACACATGAACCAGAACCCCTGTGCATACTCAGAGGAATATAAGCTCTCTGAATCCTGGAGTCTTTGCGTTTTGTTTTCTGCTGTAAGCTAAGTACCTAGAACAGGGTCTGGTATATCACAGGTGGTCAGTAACTCAAGGAAATGACTTCAACCGAAATGGTCTTTATATTAACAATGGCCACATGACCCAGAATATTCAATGTTGATGCAAAGAGATCAAGAAAAATTTCCAAGATACTGACACTTGGGTGAGTCTTAAAAATGGGAGGGGATTTTTGCTAAAAGGTGATATGAGGCACCACAGGAGGAGAAGGAAATGTCCTTGGTTGGGACAGCCTGGTGAGAGTGACAGTGAACTATAGAGGGCAGTTTGGGCTCACCCAAGGAACAGTGAGATGCTTTAAAAATGATTGCCATGGTCTGATTTGGACCTTTAATGAAATCACTCTTGTGCAAACACAGAAGATAAAGTAAAGACAATAAATCCAGAGCTAGGACAGACCATGGAGTTGGTTGTTGAAATGCTCATGGAAAGAAGAGTTGCTGAGCCCTCCAGGGGCTGTGACAGCACCAGTGGAGAAGTGGCTTCTTGTGTTTTGAACCCTAATGAAACACACAATCCCCTTGCCAAATGTCAGTCCCCACACTGGACTAGTCGTATGTTTCAGTATGCTGGTAAGGATGCTACATATTTCAGCCTTAAATTTTATATTGTGTGGCCACCCACCCTTTTCCATTCAAAAGATAGGTCTTCTGGGGGCTATTCTCCAAATGAACTATAGATAATAGAACAAAGTCAGTGAAATCAAGCAGCAAGAGACTACAGTGAGACGTGCCAGGTACTGCTTCCTGCCTGCTTCTGGGGTAGAGAGGCTGCATTCTCTGCTATGAGTAAGGAAAACCAGTGCTCGCTCGCTCTCTCTCCCTCCCTCCCTCCCTCCCTCCCTCCCTCTTGCTATAGTTAATCTTCTGTTGCCACTAGCTGGTCAGTGTGAGAACTCAGAAAAGTGTCAGCTCTGTGCAGGAAGCATCATCCTGATACTGCTGTATCTCAAGGTTAAATTTGACTCTTTCTTTCCTTTCGTAAAAGAGAACAGATTATTTTTCTGCCTACCCCAAAGGCAGCAAGAGTGAAAGTCAGTGTGGCTTTCTCTCCTCCAGAAAGAAAAAAAAAATCCATCCGCTCAGGTGCTTAGCAGAGATGGGAACCAACCAGCTGGATACTTGGGCAGGGAACAAATTCAATTTCTGCGAGGATATGTTTCTCCTTATAGTTTTTCCCATGGCGGAGGAGGGAAGATCAGCATACTTTATAATGTTCAGCTATGATGTGCTCAATCCAGTGCCTTTTACGAGAGTTATAAGGTTGTGATGGGAAAAGATGGGATAGAAAGCCACTGAGTTCAAATGTGCACTGTGGACACTTGAGCAGGCTCCTGCCTTCTACAGACTTCAATGTTAGTATATAAAATGGAAACAGTGGTGTAGATGCCCTCTCCGAGGCTGTGCTGCTGGGAGCCCATCAAAGGAGGCAGCTGTGCTAATAGTTTCACAACATTACCCACAAGACCTCTGGAACTTCCCATCACCCCCCCCACACACACACACACCTCTACACAAACACACACATTCATGCTGCCTGGTGCCAGACAAGGGCTAGTGCACAATAAAGCAAAAAGATGAGAAGCAGGATCCTTTGCCTGTCAGGAGCCTCGCCAAGCCTCCTGCCACACTTGCTGTAAATAAAAATTATAGAATGTCCTTGTGCCCTGTGAGCCCAGCTGGGGAAAACAATCAAGCTCTGGGTCATGTCAAAGTTTCCACAACTCTGCTGTCTTACTGGTGACACTGACCCCATCAAATCAGCAACTCTGGTTGGCTTAGACGGAATTGGAGCCTCTCTAACAACTCAAATGAATCCTCCCTTTTCCCTGCCCCATTACCTTCTTAGTAACAGCACTTTCTCAGACCAAACAATGCATTTCTCTCTGCCCTGAATATTCAATAGGCCCCCTCAGCTGTGAGCTGACCCCCTCAGAAGTCAGAACATGGAGTCAAGGAAGTGAGGGGAAAAGAGAACGAAATTCAGATCAGAGATCGCTGAACATCTCATTCCCACCTAAGACCCTCACTTAAAATATCCCAGAAACCTATATCATCACCACTAGATGTGATGGTGCCCAAATACATCATTAAATGATACCCAAAGTTTGAGGGTGCCCAAGTACCTCATTAAATGGTAAGAGACCTGCTGCCCAGATGAGGGAAGTGCCCACATTGTTTTAAGCATAGCTTGATTTTGAGAGAGAAACTCCCTCTTCTTTATCCCAACATCTCTCTCCAACATGCAACAGAGAATTTGGAACTGATATTCACGAATACTCTTTGGTTGGAAATCCCTATAAAAGACATGGCTTGCTATGATCTCTAACCAGTTTTCTTGTCTTCAAATGAAGTGTCTCAGTCTTCAGAGTGAATCAGAACAAAGGGCATATAGGCCAAATACATCCAAGAGCTTGGGTGCCTTCCGCAAACTGCCCAAGAGCTCCAAGGGTCTGGTTCAATGCTTCTTCTGACCTGGATCTTAAAACCACGAGTGGTCAGCACCATGGGTCTCTGGACAGCTCTGCAGGATATCCTTCCTTCCACAGGGAAGCTCTTTGTGCTTTGTATGAGCACATGGGGGCATTTTTCAGTGAGCTACCCATACACAATACTCCTCACTGTAGGTTCACGCTTGCAGGAGACTTCTGTAGCATTCATGGATTGCTGCTTGTTGGCTAAACTCCCTGCTTCCAGCAACTCGCCTGGCCAGGTGCCTGGTCCCTTTCTACTCCTGGATGTTTTCTCTTTGAGTACCCATTTTTAGCTGTACTTTAAGGAACTTTTGCTGGACTCACCAAGTTGGCATTTCAGACTACATCTTTCTCTTCCACACAGGCAGATCAGGTTCTTTCAAAGAGCTTCCTTTTGGGACAGATTATCAGTACTTTGCCAGACATACTCAGGCAGGGGCATTTGGACACCCCCACCCCATCATATACACAGCATACTCCTCTCCTGTTGAACTCACAAGGCAAAGCAAATTACTCAGAAATGTTAACAATAAATAGTCGCTCAATGTTACCACTTTTTTTCTCTTTTTGCTGAATTAAGGCAGGTGGTACACAATATGCCCAGGCCACTATCACCACAGAAAAAAGATGACATTTCCCTACCTATGGGTATGAAAGCTAAACCCAGAAGCAGACTCAGGGGCTTCCTGGTCATAGATGAGGACAGTGACATGCAAGTTGACCTCAGAAACCCTCGCTGACAGTTGCTCCTATTCAAAGCTTTTCTTTTCATTCTATCCTTGCCAACACCCCCATAGGACTGGCAAAGTAAAACAGACAGAGAAGAGAGTGAGGAACTAGCTAATCAGAGTCCTACAATAGGCCAGGGCACTTCAAGTGCATAGAATCTTCACACTGAAGGATTATTTTAGTGCTCATCCACCCACTCACATTACAGGACAAAGAACGGAATCTTTGAAGGATAAATGGTTTGTTCAAGGTCACAGTGAGCCACAGGGAATCTTTCTAGATCATGATGAACATTAAGATCCCAAACTACATTTTTGCATTCAATTTCTCCTCAAATTATTTTTAAATAAAACCTGCAATGCCCAGCTCAAGTTCTTTCTGGTCCATGAAATGAAGTATCCCTAATCTTCTCCAAGTATACAGAGACATCTTTCTATCCTGGTGTCAGCTCCATCACTTATTGGCAGAAATAGGTGGAATGCCCTTTGATATCCTCAGAGTCATGAAACTAAACTGGCAGTGTCATTGGAGACCATTTGTCTGCATCCCATCTTCAAATTGTCATCTTTCACCTCAGCAATATGGGAGGAACGTACTTGCAGAACAGTTCTTGTCCTGTTGGTGATTCTTGGACTTCCCTGTTCAGCAGCAGGGCCCACACAAATAGCATTTTTTATTCATAATTCCAGTTTAAAAATTCCCAAAGAATTCAGATTTCAGTGCTGGGGCTGCCATTTACTCAGTGTAACACTCAACTAGCCATTGGACTTCGAAGCATGCTTTCTCGCCTGCCAAATGGGAATAACACTAGTGTCCACTCTGTATATTTTATGTGAATTAATAATACAAGGCAAGAATAAAGCTCTTAGCACCACACTAAACATTAAATAACTGCTTGCTATTCCTTGATCACTTTCAGGCAAACTCACTTTGTCAATGTCACTGACATATAATCAGATTCTAAAGAAGAAACCCAAACACAGAAATTTGGGGAATCTTTCACACCTGAGAGAAACTCCCATCTATGTACAAAAGGTTGAAACTTGATGGAAGAATAGACATGAAAAGAAAAACACTTGAAGCAAAGTCCCCTTCCCTCTGCACATTATAATAATGAACACAATCATTCCAGGAAGGAGGCAGAAAGGAGTGAGGCAGAGCCAAATAGGATGGTGACCTTGGCAAATGCAGATGGTTGGAAACATGCTCAAAATTAAGTTGAGGTCCCCCAAGTGGACTTAGGATGAAATGGAAAGCCTGCCTTTTACTTGTTGGTACTCCTTTAAGTGGAGGGATGTTTTACCACTAGCATCTCAGGGCAAGCCCCAAAGCGTGGCAGCCTAGCGGCGGACACCATCACCCCCTAGCGGTAGCACTACACTTCCCACTCCTGGCAGGGCTGGGCCCAGACTCTGCACACCCAGCTGTGGCATGCCACCATCTACAAATTCCCTGAACTGACAAACTAGAAAGCTATACTGACATTGCCAAAGAAAAACACTAGGCAAGATGTTTAAAAGGTCTGGATGTGGCCTTAGACTGTCTTCGGACCTCAGGACATCCATGGGCATAAATAACTCATTCTAGCCTTCCCACCCACTCCTGCCACCACCCTTCATCGCCAGCCAGCCTGGCCCTCCAAGAGCTTATTGTGCACTCGGTGTTTACATGCAAACAGTCGAAGACCAACACAAATACAAAGCCCACGTCTCCCTACACAGCTCCTGCTGTCCCCTGCCATCTGGCGACTACCTCGCCAGCCAAATCCCTGTGGGGAGCATTTGAGCTGGCAGCCCAGGGTGCTGGGGGCTACTAGGTGATCCAGTAGCCTGTGTGCTATATTGAAGGGCTCCATACTGCCAAGGAGAGAGCTCCTGGCCACTCCAGGGAACACAGTCCCAGACCATCAGGTGCACTGCTGTGTGTCAAGTAAGCTGAAGTCTTCATGCTCAGGGAACCCCTCAGGGCTTACAAGGGGTCCCATGGATCCTGGGGAATGCAAGGCATCCTCCTAAGGCGCCCATCCCCTCAAAAGCCAAAATAAAAAATGGCAAGGTCTACTCACTCCAGAAATACTGGGGCATCCATACCTGGCTGGACCAGGTCCTCTGCATCTCTGAGGAGTTCTTGGAATGCTCTGAGGTGCTCACCGCCAAGTCAGGCCGCGTTTAAGGGAAAGTTCCCTCCCTGCTCACTTGGAGGACCATTTCCAGCACCTACCCCTACCCAGCTTTCGAATCTTCCCAGAGTAGAAGGAACTGGAGACAGAGGGAGAAAGGTAGGATGGGAAGTGGCAGCACAGGGCTAACTTTTTGGCTCTGCTGGATGCCCGTACACTCAGCAGCAGCAGCAGCCACAGCAGCAGCAGTAGTAGAAACCAGCCTGAGGTCAGCTCAGAAGCCGAAAGAACTCCGCCTCCACCCTCATTCTCCCTCTTCTACGGGGTAAGCCCACAGTGCACCTGGAAAGGGTTAGCCGTATGTGCTGTGCTCCTGTGTGTGTGTAGGTCGCACTCCAGACACCCTGCCACGGAGTCCTCCAGACCTGCAAAGAGCTCTCAGCCTCTCCTCTCGGGAAGATCAGCACGCTCAGGTCACAGCAGTCAGGACAGCCGGGGGCTGAAACCCGGAGGCTCAAGGTGGGAACAGAAGACCGCCTGGCTCTGGCTCAAATCCCCGGATTCCGCAGAAGAAAGCAGAGTGGTCACAAACACATCTCAAAATAAGGACCCCAAGAGAGTAGGGTCTGGTGCACTAACTGCTCTGAGGGCTTATTGGGCGACCAAAGAGTTAACCTCCGAGGTTGAAGCTGGGATCCGAGGGACGCGAATGGAGAGGCCCCTGTCCACCCTAGCGAAGCTGCGCAGCCCAGTGGGAAAGAGAAGGGCTTGGAGTCCCCCGTGAGGCCGGCGCCTAGTGGGCGCAGGCGTTGGCCAGACTCCGACAGCCAATCCGGCCCCGCGCCCCCAAGAGGGGCGGGGAGCGAGCGAGCAGCCAGCACCGGAGAGCTAAGGGGGAACAACATTTTTGTAAACGCTCTCCGAGATAATTAAGCTATCAATTACCCGGGTGGGAAATCAGCCGCGCTTCCCACAGCTCCACGGAAGGGCCGACTCTTCCGGGATTCGCGCCGGGAGTCAGCAGGCAGTGGCTGCCGCCGAACTTTCTGATTAACTTTTCCGCCGGAGACCCCCACCCCACCCCCACCCGTATCCCCTCCCCTCCTCTTCCCCGCTATTAAGTCATTATTATTAGCAGCACAGAGAGTGAGCTACGAGGACAAACCTGCGCCCTGCTGCGAGGAGGGTGGTAAAGAAAAGGCTTTGGCGGAGGAGGAGGGAGAATCTGGAAGTGTGGACCTGGGGCGGAGAACCCGGTCCTCAGGCGCTACTCGGCCCGCTGCAGCCCCATTTCACAGAAAGCCGCACTGAGGCTCAGCGAGGCGACGCAAGTCACCCAAGGTCACTCAGCCCATGTACAACTCTAGCTTTTGCTGGCTAGGTTAGTGGACCTGGAGCCCTCCGCTCTGATTCTGGAGAAAATCCACCTGGAAGAGCAGAACCCTCAACTCCTGGGCAAGAGCGAGGGGGCGGTGGCTGCGGGCGGCGGGTGACCGCGCACCGAGTCTGGGAGACGGCGGCCCCAGCTCTGGGCTGAGGCGGTCAGTGTCTGGGGTCTGGCCCAGAGAAATGGGGCAGAGGTCGGCGCCCGCCCAGAAGCAGAGGGCGTCCCCAGTCGGAGCGTGTTAGGCACGCCCCCGGGCTCCCGCCGCGCTCTCGGGACCTCCTGCCCGTTCTCCTTTGCAACCACCTGTGCGCCCTCCGGGCCGCTCCACTGCCCTTTGCCAATCCCACTCGGAGCAAGCGGAGCAAGGACCCCAGGGCGCCCCCAGCATTCCAGCCTCACTCAGGGGTTCCTGGCCCCTCGGGCTCCCGAGAGCACTGGCGCGCAGCCTTACCCAGAGTGAAGAAGGGCAGCTCGGTGTTGTCCAGGTCATCCTGCACCGCGATGCGCCCGGGCAGCTCGTTACGCACAAAGAGCAGGAGGCGCGACTCGGC
>NDGM010976775.1:0-12979 GCA_002564305.1 Octomys mimax | reverse complement strand
GTATAAAAATAAAATGTCTTTATTGTTCATTCTTCAGTTGATAGGTATTTGGGTGGTTTCCAAGATTTAGCTATGATAAATAGTGTTGCAATAAACATGGGTGAACATAAACCAATGTAGTATGATTTTTTTGGTCTTTTTTTGAAAAATATGTAGGAGGGGAATTCCTTGCTTGAATTGGACATCCAATCTTGGTTCTTTGAGGCATTTATACACAGTTTTCCATAATGGCTTTACCAGTCTACATTCCCACAAACAGGAGAGAAAAGTTCATTTTCCCCCAAAATCCCTCCAGTATTTTTTATTGGTTGACGTCTTGATGATAGCCATTCTCATTCTTGATGGAGTTTCAGTGTTGTTTTAGTTAGCATTTCTCCAATGACCAATGATAGTGAACATATTTTCATATATTTATGCCCCACTTGTATTTCATCTGAGAAGTGTATGTTCATCTCAGATGCTCAGTTTTGTATTGGGAAGCTAATTAAAAAAAATGTCTTCATATGTTCTACATAGAAGTCCTGTGCCTAAAACTTTTTCCCAGTTTGTTGCTTTTCTATTTACTCCGTTGGTGATTACTTTTAAAGTCCAGATAATTTTTTAAAAAATGAGATCCCAGTTGTTCATTTTATGAAGTATTTACCATGCAGTTTGCTTTTTGTTCATGAACTCTCTACCTCCTTTTCAATCTCTTAAAGATTTCTACCTACTTCATCCTCCAGTAGATTTAGTGTTTTTGTTTTAATAATTAAGTCTTTGATCCATTTTGGACTTAGTTTAGTGCAGGGTGATAGACTTGGGTCTAATTTGAGTCTTCAGCATGTGGAAAGCCAATTTGTCCAGCACTATTTATTAAAGAGGCTTTCTTCTAGCGCACATGTTCGTCCCCTTCGTCAAAGATAAGGTGGCTGAGTGTGTTTGCATTTGTGTCTGCATCTTCTGTTCTATTCCAAATAGACTTTAAAGTGAAGACTTTCAGTTTTTGTCCATGTACACATATTCTTCAGATCTATTTTGTCAATACTACGTTGATTTTATCACAGTCGCTTTGTAGTATAACATCAAGTCAGTGATCGTGATACCTCCGGCCTTGCCTTTGTTATCTAGGATTGCTTCTGCTATTATAGGTATCTCCTGTTTCTAGATAAATTTTAGGAATGTTTTCTCTAGCTCTATGGCATACTACTAGTATTTCCAAGGGAATTGCATTGAATCTGCATAACAATTTTGGGAGTATGGACATTTTTACAACGTTCATTCTTCCTCTCCAGGAGCAAGGAATATCTTTCCATTTACTGAAATTCTCTTTGATCTCTTTTTTCAGAATACTATAATTTTCACTGTAAAAATACTTCCTTTATTAGCCTTATTCCTAAGTATTTTTTGGAGGGACATTAATGTGAAAGGTGTGGTTTCCCTAATTCCTCTTTGGGTGCATTCATTGTTACAGCACAGAAATGTTATTAATTTTTGAGTGCTTTCTTTGTATCCTGCTATGCAACGAAATTTGGCTACTAAATTTGGAATTCTCCAAGTGGAGATTTTGGGTTCTGATATGTAGAGTATCATTTCATCCACAAATAATGATAATTTAACTTCTTTCCCATCCTTATTCCTTTTATTTCTCTGTCCTGTCTATTTGTTGGGTTGATGACTACAGAACTATATTGAATAATAGTTACAGTGGAAATCCTTGTCTTATTCCTGATTTTAAAGTGAAGACATTCAGTTTTTGCTATTTAGTTTTATTATGTTGGCTGTTGGTTTCTCATAGATGGCTTTTATCAGGTTGAGGTAAAGACTATCTTTTCCCAACTTCCTGTAGGATTTTTATCATGAATGAGCATTGGACTTGTCAAGAGCTTTTTCTGCACCTACTGAGATGATCACTTGGTTTTCAATCTTGGTTCTGTTGAGGTGGTGTACTACATGTGTGCATTTACTTATGTTGGACCATCTCTGTATTCCTGGAATGCATCCCACTTGGCCATGATGCATGATGTTCTTGATAATTTGCTGCACTCTGCAAGTATTTTATTAAGGAATTTTGCATCTATGTTCATTAAAGAGATTGGTCTGTGGTTGTTTGTTTTGCTTAGGTCTTTCTCTGCTTTGGTATCACACCAATATTTGGCTCCAGGAAAGAGTTTTGGAAAATTTCTCCCTTTTCAATTTCATTGAAGAATTTGAGAAGATTTTGCATTAATTTTTCTCTGGATTTCTTGCAGATTTCAACTATGACTTCATCGGGACCTGGGATTTTCTTTGTTGGTATATTTTTTATTACATTTTCAATTGCTTTTACTGATATTGGGTTATTGAGAATTTCTAAATCTTTTTGATCAGCTTTGGTAATTCATATGTATCTAGGTGTATGTCCATTTCTTGTGTTTTTAATCCTGTTAAAATGAAGAATTTTGTAAGTCCTTAGGTATTGATGATTCTCTGAATTTCTGTAGAGTATGTAGTGATTTCAGTTTTCATTCCTTATTGCACAAATTTGATTTCTTTATTTTTCTTTCTTTTTTGATAAGTTTGGTTGGAGTCTTATCAAATGCATTTATTCTTTCACAGAACCAACTTCTTAATTCATTAATTCTCTGTATTTTTTTTTAATGTCCTTTGCATTAACTTGTGCACTGATCTTTATAATTTCCTGCCTTCCTTGGCCTGGCGTTGGTCATGATTTGTTGTTCTTTTTCTATGAGCTTGAGGAACAGCATATTATTATTTATTCGAACTCCTTCTGTTTTCCTGATGTGAGAACTTATTACTATAGATTTTCCTCTTAAGACTGCTTTCATTGAATCCTGTAGGCTTAAGTAGGTTTCATCTGCATTTTCATTTCATTGAAATGAAATTACATTTCATTTAATTTCTTCTTTAATTTCATCTGTGACCCCTTGATTGTTCAGGAGAGTGTTATTTAATTTTCATGTGTTTATGGTCATATTGTAGTCTCTTTTGTCTATGATTTTCAGTTTCATTGCACTATGATCAGATAACATGCATGGGATAATTTCAATTGTTTTGCATTTACTTTAGCATGTTCTATGTGTGAGTATATGGTCTATTTTTGAGAACATCCATGTATAGCTGAAAAGAATATGTATTCTGATATTTTCATGCAGAACACTCTACAAAGGTCTATTAAGTCAATTTCTCAACTAGTTTGGCTTAGTTCTGTTATTTCTTTGCTGATCTTTTTGCCTAGTTGATTTATCTCCTTGATACAATGGGATGTTAATGTCTTCCATTACAATTTTGTTTTGGCTCATTTGATTTTTCATGTCTGTTAAAAATTGTCTTATATAATTGGGTGCTCCTATAATGGGTGCATATATATTAATGATTGTTACTATTCCACTTGAAGTTTCCCCCTAACAAGTATGTAATGACTTTCTTTATCTCTTTTGATCATACTTAGCTTGAATTGCAAATTGTCAGCAGCCAAAGCAGCTATTCTGCGTTTTTCTGGGTTCCTGTTTATTGTTTTCCAGTCTTTGACTTTCAGTCTATGAATTTATTTTTGAGTTATGATTCTTGCACATCACACATTGTTGGATTTTGTTTCTTAATATACGTTGCCAGCCTGCTTCTTTTGATTTGTGAATTGAGGCCATTTGCATTGATGGCTATAACTGATATGTATCATGTTACCTTTGTCATGTTATTTTCTCACTATAGGTTCCATACTTTTTCCCTCTGTTTAATTGCTTGTTATACTTGGTGGTTCCTTTCTATTATTGTGCTTGAAGTTGTGGTTATTTTTGTCTCTAAAATATCTGTAGGGTTGGTCTGGAGTTCATCAATTTCTTTCTTGTACTTTGCCATGGAAGTATCTTATATTTCTATTCAATTTGATAGATAGTTTTGAAGGATACACCACTTTTTGTTGGAATTTGTTTTCATTTAGGACCTGAAATATTTCAATCTAAGCTCTTCTTGATTTGATAGTTTGTGTTGAGAAATCTTCCATGATTCTACTTGGCTTTCCAATATAGGTGATTTGTTTTTCTTTTTCTCTAATAGATTTTTTGTATTCTGTTCCTTTGCTGAATCTCTGGTTTATTTATTTATTTATTTATTTATTTATTTGATACAGGGCCTTGGTATGCATCTTGGACTTGTAGTGATCTTCCTGTCTTAGCCACCTGAGCACTTGGGTAACAGGCAATCTCCCCCATGCCAGTTTTTGGTGTCTGGCATGGTGTGCCTGATTCCAGAGCTGGCACAGCATGCAGTCCTGGGGATCAAACCCTGGTCCTTGCACTTGCCAGGCAGGAGCTTAGACTGCTAAGCTATTTTCCCAGCCTTTTGGGATCTTGATTATCGTGTGTATGGGGTAGCTGTATTTTGACTATAGTTAGTTGGAATTCTGTATTTATTACATATTGGTGTATCAGATTCTCTTCCCATGCTTTGGAAATTTTCTGTTACTACTTCTGTAAATCTTTTTATGTCATTTGTGTTGACTCTTGTTGTTTCAGTGACACCTATCATTCTTATATTGTTTTTCTTGGCATCATCTTACATCTGTTGAATTCTTATTTCCAAGTTCCTTGTTATTTTTAAGAGATCTTTCCTTTCAGAATCTCTAAATTTAAGCTGTCTTCAAAGTCTGAACATCTATCTTCAGTTTTCATCAAATGGTTTTGCCAGTTTTCAGTCAGATTCTTAATTTCCCTGCCATGTATTTGAATGTTGCATACAGTGTGATTCTTTCTCAGAATATTCATTCAATGTTTCCGTCATTTTTCTATTCATTATTTTTTAATCTATGTCTTCTTTAGATGTGCTGAGCAATTCTTTCATGATTGTTTCCTTTTTTTATCTGAGGGATTATTTCTCATTTGAGTTCTTCTATAGCCGTATGGAGTTAGGTCTTTCATTCAATTGCTATCATTTCTGAAATTTCATGTGTGTTATTTCCAAGTTCTGCTATATCCTTGTCTCTTAGACTTGTTCTGGGTAGGTTGCAGGTCTGAGATAGCCTTTTGCTCCTTTGTTTTGACATTTTTGAAGTTCCCAGTGATTATCCATATCAGCAGTGATGATAGGGGAGCAGCTTGGGCAGTAAGGATCACAGTATAAGGGGGTAGTCAAGGGGAAAGCTCCCCAAAGCTCTTATTGTCCAGGGTTGAGAATGGCTTCTGTGATTGTGCTGGAAGTAGAACAGGGCTCCTTGGTCCCAGAGCTGTCCAGGGCTCATGCTGCCTTCTGCCATGTTTGGTTGATGGAAGGCTGCAGTCTAGCAAATCTGCTGTGATGTTAGAGAGTGGCAGGGTAGGGCTCACCAGGCATGTCTGCCATCTTGAGAAACCTGAAATTTTGTAGAGAAAAACGCACAAGTGAATTAACACAGTGGAGCTTTTGTGGTCATGGTCAGTATTTATATGGGTTGGAAGTAAGACACAGAAAAACAGATGTTGATGAATTGTAGGTGGAGATCAAGAAAAAGCTGAGAGAAGACTTTATTCTAAAATAAAGGCATTGGTATATAAGTAGATGCCATGATGCAGTCAGGCATGGAAGCAGGAGGAAAGGGCTTTGTGGCAGACACAAGACCAAACTCCTTTATTCGTTACTTATATCCCCTGTCCTGTTAATAATAAATAATCAGCAAAATGGCAGGTGAATATTACTATTATCAATATAAAATGAAGAAAATCTTGATTCTTCAGTAGCTGTTGATTTTTTTTTGAAGGGTCTTTACAAATAGAGGGACTGTGCATTTGTCAGTCAAGGTTTTGGTGTAGCTAACTTAGATGGATAGTAAACTTACTGAATCATAAGACACAAAAGATAGTTTGTGAACGATATCTTCATCTGTATTCACAGAGATTGGCCTGTGGTTTTCTTCTTGGCGGTGTCTGGTTTAGGTATTGGGTTAATTCTAGCCTAATAAAATAGTTTTTGAGTTTTTTTTTTTCCTACTTTTCAGTTTTTGGAAGGAGTTAGAGAGTGCTGGTGTCAGGTCTTTAGATGCTTGGCATATTTCAGCTACATAGTAATGAGATCCAAGATTATTCTTTAGTGGGATAATTTTTCTTATAATTCAGTCTCTTTACTCAATATTGGCATGCTCATAATTTTAAATTTTTCATGATTTTGTCCTGGTAGGTTTATGTTTCTAAGAATTTGTACATTTTTTGGGTCCCATTTGTTTGCTACCCATTTTTTATACTCTTTTCCTGCTGTAGGTATTTTGTTTCACTTCTCATTTTTTCCTTTGGAGTTTGATACATTCTCAGTAGTATGCTTTGAATCTTTGCCTTCTGTGTTTTGTAACTGTACTAGCAGACTTTTGCTTTGCACTGATGCATAAGTGTTCAAAGTGGTCTGTTATGACACAACAGCTTTTTGTAAATCAGAAAAAATGTATCTTCTTCTTTTATTATTTATTTATTTATTCATGTATTTGGTACTGGGTGTCACTATGCAGTGCTGGAATTACAGGCATTCACCAAAACACTCAGTCTCTGTCACTGGCTTAGAACACCCGGGAGCGGGGCTGGCACAGTATGTCATGCATGAGATTGAACCCCAGTCCCTGTGTTTACCTAGGCAGGCACTTGGCAGGCTGAGCTGAGCTATCACACTGGCCCAACTGTATCCTCATGCAAAAATTATTTGCATGAATTTTCTCTCTCTTTTCTTAGTGTACTAGAAGTTTTGTCAATTCTGCATAGAATTTTCTGTATAGTAATTTTGCTAAGATTTTTCATTTATTTCAACTCTATTCTTTGCTGTTTTCATTTTCATTTCTGCTAACTTTGAGCTTACTTTTTCTTTTTACACCTTCTTTTGAAATGACACAGGTGTCTGAGATTTTTACTTTTTCTTGTGCCCATTTGGTACCGTAAATGTTTTGCGCCTTAAATTTTTCATCTGGTTTTGTTCATGTGAAGCCATTTTTAAATTCTTCTCAAATATTTTGTTTAACTTCCTAGTTAAGAAAATTTTTAAATTTACATATATTTGAAAATTTTTGTGAAAACTTTTGTCATTGATTCTTAGTCTTATACTTCTTTATTATGAAATGATGATTAGTATTCCAAACATCTTAGCTTCATTAAAATTACTTATTTGTCTTATCTCATCCTCTGTTTCCAAGAATTTTTTATGCATTCTCGAGAAGCACTGGATCTCAATGCTGTCAGATGGAACCTTCTGGGTCCAAGGGCTGATAAAAAACGAAGTGAAGGGGACTAGGAAGCTACCCCAGTGGCATAAGTGCCTGCCTGGCAAGTGCAAGGTCCTGAGTTTTATCATGGTACTGCATGCTCTGCTGGTCCCAGATTCCCAAGTGTGCCAAACAGGCCCCAGAATTTAGCATGGTGGCACACACCTATAATCCCAGAAATGGGGAGTCTGAGGCAGGAAGATCACTATGAGTTTGAGCTGTGTAGTGAGACCCTGTATCAAAACAAATGAGGGTATAAATTATAAAACTATATTGCACTACAAAAAACATTACCTCCAATCCCCTAAGCATTTGCCACCTCAGTTCATACACACTCATCCTGACAATGTTTTTGACACTCTCTGAAGCAGCTTTAAAAGTCTTTTGTCCTTTATGAAGTGTGATAGAAAGATGTTATGAACTTTGCTGCCGAGGACCATATGACGGGAAAGAAGGTCCATCAAAGTATGACGCCATGCTTTCACCTACCTTATTTATCAGATTGAGCACTGGACAAATTATGGCTCTTTCTCAAGTGAAAGCAACAATGAAAGGCCAACATTAAAATGGATTCAAGTCATCAAGGCAGACAGTGCAGGACATTAAAGACACTCAGGAAAGAAAACTCAGAATATATTATCCTTATATTTTTAGAGAATATACTTTAAGAAATAATTGAATAAAGTGAATGTAATTCACAGAGAAAAAAACAAATTAGGGATGATTCTAAAAATATGGTAGAAGGACAATTCTATGTAGAGCCAGTAAAGAATTCAAATATATTATAAATAAATATGCATTTTTTCTTCTAGGAAATCAAATTTAGTTTGTGAGTTGAAAGATTTAGACTCACTACCAGAACTTTCTGATAATGGATGATGACGATGATGACGATGATGATGATGATGGAACTCAGTCTTGAAAAAGTAGTTGTTGTTTTGTGGAATCAGGGATTGACCTCAGGCCCTTGTGCTTGCCATGGAAGCGCTTATTCCACTGAGCCATCTCCTCAGCCCCTTTAAAAAGTAGAGTTCATGATGTTCAAAGAAAAAAGCTATCACATGTTTACCTGAACTTTTGCCATGAACACTGTATAATGGATCCTGAAATTTAGATTTATAATAATCCACATATTTTTCTTGTCATCAACTTGGGAGAAACATGCAGGTAAGTGGATATTATGTCTCAAATCTGTATCTTTCAAGTATCAGATTTATATAATGTAGTCTTACTGCAATGTCAGGTAATTAAGTGGTTATGCCATAAATTTTTTTCTTTGTGAATGGATTAAAGATTTTAAAAGAGACTTGTAACAGTTTTAGGAGAGTTTCATCTTTCAGTTATAATTGCATGAAACACAGCAACAGGGTCCTTGACATAATCCAGACTGACATATTAGTCTTGGACATACCATATTTAAGAACTGTCAGAAATAACTCTGTTCTTTGGAAATTACCAAGTCTCAGCCACCGTATTGCAGTAGCAAAAATAAATAGCAATGAGTAATTTTCAACATTTTATTAAGAGCTCCAATTTGAGATCAACATGGAGCTGGCATATTAAAATACTATAGCTATGTTTCCACAATTTAGAACAGTAAGTCCATTTTTTAATTGAGCAATAACAAGACTCATTACAAAAAGTGAAAGTAGTGTATCATAAAGGAATATGTGCTAGGCCAAGCACTGGGGCAAACTGTAGTCCCAGTACTTCGGAGGCTGAGGCAGGAGGATTGTCATGAGTTCAAGACCGGTCTGGGCTACAAAATGAGCTCAAGGGCAGCCTGAACTACATAATAGTATGCTGTGTCAAAGATTTTAAAAAGTCCTACATTAATAGTATGTTAGCTACTGGATTAGTCAAATTCTAAAGACATTTGAGTATTTTATTTTTAATGTTTTTACAAATTAGGAAACATATAAATGGGCAAATATTTCTTTATTATTTAATTTTCAATAGTTTCTGAAATTTTTCTCTATTTGAACAAAATTTTACCAATTCATTTTCATTTTAATCATTTAAATGCTTTGGATGTTTTTGTATGGTCTGAATGCAAGTCTACCTAGAAGAAATGACTTTAAAAAAATGAAATCCCAGATATTGTTACAAAAACACCTTATTCTGAGCTTTTTATCAAACAAGGCAGAGTGATTTCTAGCCCAGTTTCACATTTTATAGGAAAAGAACACAAATGCCCAATGTGAGGCACCTTCATTCTCCCATTTTGCCCCCGGTTCTTTCCAGGCTGACAGCTGGATGGCATGAAATAAGGGGCACTTCTGGGCAGCCAGAAATATAAAGGCCATAAAAGAAAAGCACACACTGTACTCTTTCCCATAAAGCAGAGCCACTTTTATCACTTTGATTTATAAAAGAAATTACAGTTGAATATATTTCTTCATGCATGTTCTGAACAAGCATGAAACTCCCAGAACTATTCAAGATCCAAACAATTAGGATTAAATTTCAATAGTTTTTCCTGAGTATGAGGGGCTGACAATCATCATTGAAGAAATCTCTCTCTCTCTCTCTTTCTCTCTCTCTCTCTGTCTCTCTGTCTCTCTCTCTGTCTCTAGGTCTCTCTCTATCTCTCTGTCTCTGTCTCTTTCTGTTTCTCTGTCTCTCTCTCTCTCTAGGTCTCTGTCTCTCTGTCTCTCTGTCTCTGTCTCTGTCTCTCTCTGTCTCTCTCTCTGTCTCTCTGTCTCCCTCTCTCTGTCTCTAGGTCTCTCTCTGTCTCTCTGTCTCTCTCTCTTTCTCTCGATCTCTAGGTCTCTCTCTGTCTCTCTCTCTGTCTCTCTGTCTCTCTGTCTCTCTCTCTTTCTCTCTGTCTATAGGTCTCTCTCTGTCTATGTCTCTGTCTCTCTCTGTATCTCTGTCTCTCTCTCTCTGTCTCTTTCTCAGTCATATGTATATATACAGTATATAAACACAAATTTACAAGAAAAGCAAACTATCAAGTGATTTGCAGCAGCTCAGGGAATAGCATGCCATCATCTCTATAAATTTTATACCTAATATTTGCCATGTAGGAAAATTCAAATATTTCAAGAATTTACCTTGCTTCTATAAAATCCGTATCTTATTTTTAATATAATGAAGCAAAACTTTCTTCCTTTTCTCCTTTTTACAATCTTATAAATAAACAATTCCTCAGATATTCCTCAGAGGCAGCCAGAGCTCAGTGTGCCCACAGTGAGTTTCGGTTCCTCTCCTTCACAGTCCTCTCGCCCATAGTACACACTTGATCTCTAGTAGCATATTTGCTACTGTGAGCTGGTGAAACACTCAGTGTTCTCTTCTCATGTATTTTTCAAGTGTAAAAGAAGTTGGCTATTCTAATCGCCTTGCAATTAGTCCTCTTAGGGCAGATCTCTTTCTCCTTCCCATTCTACTGCACTAGAAATCAGGCATTCATGGGGGACAAAAATCCAGCCTGTACTTTTCCATGGATCTTGTTTTTTAGCAAGGGGAGGAAGAGGTTCAAACAGCTGGCATTGAACATACTGAATGCCTTTTGAGAAACAAGCATCCTTGAAGTGAATAAAGAAAAAGATCCAGGCGACAGATTTCCTTATCAAATGGACTAATGGATAAGTAGACTAAGAAGAAGTTGTATTTTGTTAATGCCCTAAGAGGAACTTCCTTTGCGTGCAGGATTAGTAATAGTGAATAAACTCACAAGAGAGGAGGGTTGGGCCCCTTGAAAAACTAGTGAAGTTATACTGTCCTCTAAAGGGCAGCATACAAGTATAGATGCTTTATAATAAAGATAGAATAAATAAATGGAGAGAAATAAAACAGAAGAAAGGATTTTTAATCTCTACAGAATTTCTCCTTGAGATATTTTTAGGAGCTATACTGGTTCATTAATAAGACCATATTTTCCAGTCAATGAACATTAAATTTCTCTCCAATACTTTAAAGGCCTTTTAAAAATTTTCTCTAGCTGTGTGTGTGTGTGTGTGTGTGTGTGTGTGTGTGTGTCTTGTGGAAAGGTCTACAGGGTGTCCAGGGTCTCACTACTAGATCAGACTCAGTGATCCACCTGTTTACAGCCTCCCAAGACCTGGAATTGCCAGCATGTGCCCCCACACCCAGTCTCTCTTTGTCTCAGCAAGCCCCAGGGGCGGGGCTGCACAGCAGGCCCCGGGGAAAAATTTTCTCTAGTTTTGCAGGAATTTTTTTAGGAGAATTATTTTTCTTTTCTTTGTTTTCCTTCTTCTTTTCTTTTCAAGGGCCCTAGACATTCATTGTTAAATGTAATGCTGCACTGTTTTTAATTGCTGATGCTATAATAATTATTTGAAATTTTTAATCTGCCAGTTGTTCATCATTAGAATATATAAATGAAACTGATCTTTTTATATTGGCAAAAAATAAAATGCACATTTTTGTAACATAAAGGCTCATCATTGTGTTAGGTAAAATAGCCTCAGTTGGAGGTCCTGGTGCTCTGGAACAAAGGCTGCAGTGCTGAAATAGGAAGATGAATCAGAGGAGGTGCCTCACCTACCAGCCATCCTTCTTTGTTTTCTGAGCATAACTATTGACTAATCAGTCTTTGTGTTTTCATTAAAGCATGTGTTCCATATTTTAGCTTCCCTCTCTGATGTTTTAAAGTCCATTTCCACAGTTCTTTTATTCATGTTAGCTCAGATACCAATGAGATTTTTGGATAGTTTGATTTTCTATGTCAGAGGTAGCAAAATGAATGATATGTAATTTTATCCTAATAAAATGTAGACTATAAATCCTGGGACTCAAATTGGTCAAGCAAGCCAAATGAAGAAGTGTCTTGTGAACATACGTCCAGATCATTTCTGCTTTCTTGTATATAAAGACTTGATATATTGGAATGGAGGCCCTGAGGTGGAGTAGGGATGCATACTCTTCCTATGCCATAGACTCTCAATATGTATGGGATCCATAGCTTCACTTTTAAAACCATGCCCTTCTCCTGGTAGAAGAGTCCCTGAACACTCACCTCACATTTCCAGGGCAGCTACTATTATAATCTTGATGAGTAATGTCACTTCCAGTATTCAAGGGAATGCCCCTGAGACTCATGCCTTTCCATGTGAGCAACAGATATAAATAACATTACATCAGGTAATGATTGCTTTTATTTTGTACTATGACTACAGAGATGCCATAAAACACTGCATAGAGAAATCGTAGTCCTCAAGAGATTCCTAAACATATATCACGTACCAGCAGCAGCAGCGCCCCATCAGAAGGGACCCTGCTGGTGGGTTAGTTGGTCAGTACACACTGCCCCTATTTCTTTTTGGTGGTAGAGACAACATTCTGAAATGTCACTTTTCCTTCACATATGTTTTCCATTGCTTTGCATACCTGCCCTAACATATAAGAAAAAGAAAGAGTGACGGATTTGCCTTCTCTATATGTAAGAAATATTGGCAGTAAACTTAACCGGGTGTGATGAGGGGGAGCATGCTAGGAATGGTCTCGGGCTCTGACCTGAGGCCTGCAAACCCAAACTCTCAGCATGACATGAAATTTCTTATTTATATAGACATGCAGAAGTTAGTAACTTCCCTCAGATGGGTGCCCCATTTCTGAAATAGAAGGCCATCGAACTTGGTGATGTCTAAACTTCCATTACATCTCCATTTATTTCAATGTGATTTTATTTATCTTTTTTATTATAACATGGGATTTTTTTTTTACTAAAACTATGCTTGAAATACCTGTCATTTTGATCTTCTAATTGCGTACAGCTTCTAATGGCATGTCAATTATCACTATGCTCGGTCCCCGACCCTGCCCGCC
>NDGM010976774.1:0-10601 GCA_002564305.1 Octomys mimax | reverse complement strand
TAGTGGTTAATTGCTGTACAAGATGCGGACATGATATCCTATTTACAAACACCATTAGAAGAACTACTTAGTAATTAAGCTAACCAAAGAAGTGAAAGATGTCTATAAAATAAACTACAGTGGGCTGAAGGAAGAGACTGAAGAGGACATCAGGAAATGGAAAGATGTCCCTTGCTACTTGATAAGGAGAACTAATATTGTCAAAATGGGCATTCTTCTGAAGCTTTAATACAGATTCAATGCAGTCCCAATCAAAATACTTACAACATATTTTACACATCTAGATAAAACAATCCTAAAATTTATATAGAACAAGAAATGACTCAAACTGGGAAAGTAATTTTGGACAATAAGAGCAAAACAGGTGGCATAGTAATCCCAAACTACAAGCTATACTACAAAGCAATAGTAAGAAAAATGGCATGATGCTGGAACAAAAACAGACAACAGATCAGTGGAACAGAACTGAGAATACTGAAACTTCCCCAGATATATTCAACTATTTAATTTTTGACAAAAGGGCCAAAAGCATCTATTGGAGGAAAGATAGCCTTCTCAACAAGTAGGACTAGGAAAAGTGGTTACTTCTTTGTAGAAGAAAGAAAGTGAATGCTTATGTCTCACCATATACTACATTAAAATCAAAATGGACCAAAGACCTAACATTAAAACAGAAACATTAAGCCTTCTGGAAAACAAGTAAATCAGGAGTAGGAAAGGAATTTTTTAAACAGAACCTCAACTGCACAGGAAATAGCAGCAATAATAAATAAGAATATATTAGACTAAACAGTTTCTGTATAGCAAAAGATTCACTCAATATAGGGAAGAAACAACCTTCGGCATGAGCAAAAAATTTGAAAGCTATTCCTCATCAGAGGACTAATATCTAGAATATACAAAGAATTCAGAAACATTAAACTACCTAAAATTAAAGACCCAGTCAAGAAATGGCCTAGAGAAATGAACAGATACTTTGCAGAGGAAAGCTACAAATGTCTAACAAATATATGAAAATATGTTTTCTGGCCATTGGAAAGCTGCAAATTAAAATGATGTGAGGATTTCGTCTTACTCCGGAAAAAATGGCAATTAATAGGATATCAAACAGTAACATACACTGGTGTAGTTGTAGCAAAAAAGGTACCCTCCTACCTTGGTGGGAATTCAAACTAGTACAGTCATTATGCAAATCATTATGGAGATTATTCTAAGACTTGAAATTAAGAGTTTCATATTAGCCAGCTATCCCCTGCTAGGCATCTTTCCCAAAGATCTTAAGTCATCTTATATAACAATACTTCCATATCAATGTTTATAGTAGCAAAATTCGTAGTAGCTAACCAAATCCTGGAATCACCCTGTATACCCATCAACAGGTGAATGGACAAAAAATTGTGGTATTTATGTGCAATGGAATACTACTTGGCTACACAGAATCACAAATTTGAGTCATCTGTAGGAAAATGAATGCTTCTAGAAAACATAATATTGAGTGAAATAAATTAGACATACAAACATGAATACCATATGGTATCCCTCATTTTCATGAAGCAAAATATAAATAAACAAATCAAAAGATAAAAGATGGGCAGACCAAGGGACAGATCTTGTCCAATAGGGAAATGGACCAAGGGAACAAGATGTAGAATTTGGAGGGGAAGAGGAAACAGAAGGAATAAAGGTATGCCATGTACAGGCATCTAATAACCCTAATGTACGTAAACATTATAAGCCATAGTATGTGCTAAGACTATAAATAGTATCAACATGTACAAAAAAGGTGATTGGGGAACCAGAGGAAGAGAGGAGTAGAGGGGGAGAGGGGATTAAAAACAAGTTGTAATATGTACATATAACCACTCCTCAAGAAACTACATGAATTACAAACATGTACCAGTAAATTAAAATAAAATGAAAAAGAAATGATAATTACTATTGGATGTTACCGTGTGAATAGATCTTGAAAACATTATGCTAACTGAAAGAAGCCAGTCACAAAAAGACAAATAATACAATGCTATTTATATAAAGCATTAGAAACAGGTAAATACAGGGACAGACTAGCTTAATGGTACACTGGGAGGAGAAAGGAGGGTAGAAAGAAACAGCACATCATTGCTTAATACCTGCAAAGCACTGTGAATGTACTAAATGACACTGAGGTTGATACATTAAAATGGTTGATATTATTTTATGTAAATTTTATCCAAATAAAATGGCCCCTTTCCTCCTTTCAAAGTTTAAGTCTCTTGCTTTCCTATGTAAAACAGAATGCCTTTTGTTCTTATTAATAAAGAATTTTTATCTAATGAGCTGTTACAATTTGCTTTGAAATATGATTCATGTTTTTCAGGCACTATATTATTTAAACCTCACAGTGGCAATGCTTGTCATATAGGGATACAGAGCAAATTATTTGTGGTATGAATAAATAATACATAAGCAAGGTACATGTGAGGCAACTGAAGTTGAGAGAGATTAGTTAAGTTGTCCCAGATCTCCTAGCTAGTAATGGGCACAATTCAAACAATATAAATTATTATAAAAAATCACTTTGGGTCTTAGCTGTACACGTACACAATATTAGGGAAAGTGCTATTAGAGTTTATCCTGAGAAAGAATTTAGTTCTTTTAATATTACCTTTTAAATCATTGCAATTATATGATATTACTTTGGTTGCAATGGAAATGATCTGATCTTGGTATCAGACAGCCTTGCATTCTAATTCTCTACTCTTCATTAAACTTGTGACTTTAGGAAAAGTAGACCTGACTTTTCTAAAAAACACAGGTTGCTCATTATTTAAAAAAAGCAATTATAAAATGAAGATGGCAGGATTCAGATGTGGAATAAGAACCAAAAATTAAAGCTGCTTTATTCTCTTGATTTTATTTTTCATTTTTTGGAAACAGGGTCTCACTATGTTGCTGGTCTCCAATTCCTGGGTTCAAGTGGTCCTCCTGCCTTACCCTCTCAAGTGCTAGCACTACAGGCATGGAATACAGTGCTAAGCTTATCTTGATTTTGAAATAATAGTAACTGATGCAAAACATTAAGAAAACACTGTGTAGGCCAAATAAAATATATCCGCAGGCTTTTCCCAGCATGTGAGTCACAAAGTTTGACCTCTATATTAGTTAAGAGGAGGCAAGATATTAAGGTAGTATGGTGATTAAGAGTATGAGCTATGGAGCTATATGAATATGTTGCCATTCTACTTTGGCAATTTACTGGTTTTATGATCCTTGATAAATAACTTAATATATCTATTCCTCAGTTCACTTCTTTGGAAGCTTGGCATAATGATGCCACATACTTCACAAGGTTTATAAGAGGATTAAATTGTGTGTGTGTGTGTGTGTGTGTGTGTGTTTGTGTGTGTAATCACTTAGAAACAGTAACTGGTATGTAGCAAGTACTGTGTGTTGAAATAAAATAAAACCTAATAAATCATAATCTTAAATTTTCTTTTAGCTTTTAATATTATGTGACTAAATAAGAAGTTATAAGAATCTAATTATACTGATTCCAACTTGGTCTTTACCTTAATGTGCTCATCTGTTTCAGTAAACACCTCTGTGTTGAGGAACAGTAATTATACCTGCCTCATATAGTTGTGAGAACTAGATGAATTGATATGCAGTTAATATATTTATAGTACTTAGAACACTTCCTGTCACAAAGTAAGCCCCATGTAAGAGTTACATATTATCATTACTGATTTTAAAAATTCATTGGAGAAGCTGTTGTGAATCAGTGCTGAAGAACTCTAGAATGCTTAATAGTGCTTCCAATATGGCTTGATTCTAGGAGAAATGTCCATACCATAATATTGGAATTAGACTCTTGACTCTTTAGTCAATCATTCAAAAAGGCAAAGAGTCTGAGAATAGTAAAATTTCCCAGTCATTACATAGTCTGATTAATGATCCTTAATACTAGATTGAGAAAAAAAGGAAAAACAACCTAAATTTGTATCTATGAAAGCAACTAATGAAATTTACTTTGTTTTCCAGAATATTTCTAAGAAGTTGAGAAAAATTAAAATCTGATTTGATGTATAGAGTTGATTAGAATAGCTTTCTTAAAGTTCTGTATTAGAGAAAAGGGTCACGTGTTTTCTTTCTCAGTATACCGAGGGTAGAATACTTGTTTCTCAAATATGTAAGAGGAGGTGGTTGTAAGTAGAGTCAGGTCTTGGGATTGAACTAAAACATCTCCTTAAACATAATTTGTAAGATTAGAAGTTCTGATTTGAGGGCTAAAGAAGAGTTTTAGAAATGCTTGAGTTTGAGAAGATGTGCCATGGGGCAAGTGGTAATTGTAATATGATGGGAATAGGAACCCCACAATAAATGGACAGGGAACAATCTAGACACAAGTTTTAAAGTGCTGGTAATTGGATTCTAGTGTTCAAAAGACGATAAATATTGGTGGAAGCTCTTTCGAGAGGACATGGATTTCCTCAATATGAAAAGATAGGAGCTAAGGGAAATGTCACTGTGAAAAAAAGCAGGAGCTTTGTTGTGAGGGAGACTGGATATAAAATGAAAACTACTGAAGGCCATTAATAGTACAGGGAGAGGACTGGTGAGATGCAGGAGGAAAAACACAAAGGAAGGAGTTAGGGGGGTTGTGTTGTCACTGTATAATTCTGAATTTGAAAGTACAAGCTATACTGTAGAAACCATGTTTGAAATAAGAAAAGAATGGAGTGTGTCCTAGTGTGATAGGTGAGGGTAAAAGAGTCATGGAGGGGTCCTCTAATGTGAAGGAACAAGAAGAGAAACTCTCACTGGCAGGGATAGAAAATATTAGAAACTTCAGGAGGAAAGGGAAAGGTTTCCTCACTTTGAAAAGACAGGGGCAAGAGCAACCCTAGAGGAAGCAAGAGGAAGACAGAATGTGGTATTAACAGCGTGAAAGGACTATAGGAAGTGGGGAATGGGTTTCTCAGAAAAGATATAAAGTCGGAATCATGACAAAGCAGGATCATGATGTGAGAAAAGCAGGATCACTAAAATGAGGAGTCAGAAAATCATGTGAGCCCCTAATGGGAAGGTGTGACCACTCCTCCAAGCATAAAGGCAGGAAGAAACTTAAAGGAATCCCAGTGTGATAAAAAAAAAATCAGGGGTTGGAGTGTGAGAGGAGAGAATTTTGTGTAGAAACTCCAGCCCCCCAGAGTAGCTGAAGAAAAGGGCAAAGCCCACACAGAAAGAGAATGGGAGAACTTATATTCATGTAAAAAAGAGAGACCTCAGTGGTTTAGAACAGAATGTACTGTGAGGGAGTCACAAGTGAGTGAAGATATGAAGCAGTTCAGCCAGGAGTGTGATAGGAGTGTGGAAGAAGGACTGATTTGAATGGGAGAAAAAAAGATAGTTAATAAGGAGATAAGAAATATGTTTGGATTCTTAACAGGAAATCCGTAGTATAAAATCCTAGTAGGATTGTAGCAGGAGGAAAAATGGTGGGGCTCCCTTTTGGTGCATGGGTGAGAATCATTGCGTGAGTAGCTTAAGGACACAGGGTATGGAGTTTCCTCAAATGGATAAGATAGGATCCCTAAGAGGAGAGCATCAGTCACCAAGTGGTTAGTCTACACGAGAAAAGAGGGCCCTACGTAAGAATCTGGAAATTACTGTAGGTAGGGTGAAGAGATAAGAAATACGAGGTGGGAGACGATGGCGACCTGGTGGGACTTTTGGGAGGGAGTAGGAGATACTGTGGAAAGCCAGAGATTGGGGAAAGGCAGCGAAAGGAGAACAGCAGAGTGAGGGCTGAGAGCACAGGAACACCAGTATGAAGGGTAGGGCAGACGATTATGCTGGAGCATAATTTCCCCACCTTAGGTGCCCAGCTCCACTTACCCAGGCAGAGTTCAAAGACGTAGGCATAGTAGGACCAGAGCACGACGAGGACAATAACGAGCACTGGCACCCAGGACAGTACCCGGCGGCAGCACCGCAGCCCCCCAGACAGAGCCATCTTCCACCCCCGCCGCATCTTCGTCTCGAAGATCGACCGAGCAGGTCTGCTGGCGTTGGGTAGGAACTGCTTGGGCGGCGGCTAGGAGGCTGGAAGGCGCGCTGTGCGGCGCTCCACTGCATAGCCTGACGGGAACCTTCTCTCTTAGCTGGTGCCACCTGTGGGGCTGCACTGTTGAGTCCACCCTGCCTGACACAATAGGCGTGAGTCCCGGTGTGGAGAAATTGGCCCTGTTAGAACGGGAGGCAGTCAGGGAGTCAAGGCTGGGCACACTCCGAGAGAATGCAGTCACTCCCCTTTCCGCTCATCACTCCCCCACCCCCAACCCTTTGCTTCAGCTCTCCATGCCTGGCCAGGGCTCTGTAAAACTGTAAAGGAGAAGAATTTTGGGTTCTCCCATTCTCTGTTACTGCACTGCGACCACTCTCATCTTTCCAGTTTTGTTTTCTCTGTCCCTATCTTTCTGAGTCTCCACTTTTTCTCTTCCTTTCCCTAACCCCTCCCACGAGTACGTATACAGTATGAAAGATGCATACCATAGCATCTTCTGACTTAAAGGTCATCCAGCTCCATACTCTCACTGCTGCTTGAACAACATGCTTAACACGTAGTGCTGCAGTCACTGCTGGGGTAAGTCCATTGACAGCAATCTCTCCCTTCTCACCTCTCCCTGCAGAACTATTTAAGTATATTTTAAGAATAAACACAATCGTGCAGGAGAATAAATGAGGGAGATAGTGATTTTGGCACGGGCCAGGAAAAGCTTTATGAATTAGAGTTTTCCAGGCAGATGAGACCAGAAGGTCCTTTTGGATAGAGAAAACAGTATTTGCAAAGACATGGAAAAATAAAGGTTGAAAAGTGTTCCAGGAACAGTGAGTGTGACATGAACAGAACCTGTGTAAAAAAGAAAGGATGGGGTTAAGACTGGGAATAAAGCTGAGGAGAAGGTATGAAGCCCCTTTTATGCTTTATCAGACATTTCTGTAAAGGAGATTATAAATACCCATCAGAGGTTTTGTGGGCAAGTAAGTGACATCAGAGATTTGTTTTTGTAAAAAAAAAATTACCACATAAAAACAAACAACAACTAAAATCTGGCAGGATTTTGGAGAGGACGATGGCTTGGAAGCAGGGAGACAATTTAGGAAACAGTTTAATGAAACACACATCTTCTGAATGATTGCTTTCTGTTAGGTCAACTTTGGTATAAAAAAATAACAAGAGTTCACTATGTCCAAGAAGTTCAATTCTTATCAAAACAGTATGTAGTTTTTGACCTGATAGAAGAGATACGGTAGGATGCTGACATTATGGACATTTATGGACTTTACTTTCACTGTATTAGTGATTCCCAAAGGTCTTTTATAGAAGAAAATTATAATTTTGCTGAGATCCATCTTTGAATCACATTGACTGCTATGTGGGAGCAAAGTTTTCTTTAACGTTCTTTGTTCTTGATTTATGCTATATATGGAATAAATTTTTGAAGTGATGTTAGCTTTTTGAGCCTAAAGACTGATGTTAGTGAAGTGAACAGTTTAAGTTACAGTATTTAACAGACAAATTATTAAAGCCCTAAAGTTCTAATGTGGATACTTTGATTTTCTAATTAGTAATGACATTGGGTCTCTTAGAATGTATATTCTGGGACTGCCAAGGATATTCTGTTTAAACCAGCTAGTTTCAAGGAGGTAATGATTAAATATGAAAGGGACTGTCTCAGCTGAGTTTTTCATAATGACTATGGTAGGCATTCACTAAGAAGATAAGAGGTAGGAGTAGGCACTAAGGGTGGGGGAATGCCAGTCAAAAGGAAATATGTAGTAGCAAAGATGGGTAAAATATCACTGCATAATTAGGGGACTGCCAATATCTCGTCTTGCTGGAAGACGTTAAAGTAGTCTAACCAAGAGATAGCAAGGGCCTAGGCATCGATAGGAAATGAAGAGAGGGAGAAAAGGAGGTAGATTCAATATGGTTTGGGGAAGAAGATCAACAAAGTTTCTGGACCAGTAGAAGATAAGGAGAGAGAGAAGCCCAAACCAATACCTAGATGAACAGTATCGCTGGTCACTACTATACAGGCTTTAATGACAAGAGTTTTGTTAGAAAGTGACAGCTTTCATTTTTAGATATGGTAGGTTTTGCTTGTATCTTCTAAGGTAGCTTGTATACCAAAGGGCTAAGTGAGGGCTTATTATAGAGATAGCTCATACAAAGAGTAGCATAAAGTGCCAAAAACTAGAGAGACAAACCAAGCTCAAGGATTTGATAAACTATACTCATGAGCTGAATATGGCACACTGAATGTGTTTATGGGTGCAGCTGTATAGGAACACAGTAATGTTCATTTGCTTTCCTATAATCTATGGTTGCTTTGCACTATAATAGCAGAGTTCAGTATTTATGACATTTATAAAATGCAAAGTTTAAATTTAAAAACATAATGTAAAAACTTTAATTTTTATAGAAGTTTTAGATTAATAGCATAATTGAAAGGATTCAGAGAGTCCCCAGATATTTTCTGTCCCAATACATGCATAACCTCTTAGTGTATCAACGTCATACACCAGAATGGTACACTTATTACAGTTAATGAGCTCAAATTAACACATAATTTTTACCAAAAGCTCAGCGATGTTGTTAGTATTCACTCTTCCTGTTGTACAGTTTGTGGGTTTGGTAGAATATGTAATGACATATTCTGTAGCCATCACTACAGTATTATATAGCACATTTTCACTGTCTTTAAAATCCTCTGGCAGCTACTTGTTTATTTCTGTCTTCCTCCAACTCCTAGTAATTACTGTTTTTTTTAAAAATCTCTGTAATTTAGCTTTTCCAGAGTGTTAAATAGTTGCAATCATGTAGTATGTAGCCTTTTCAGATTGACTTCTTTCACTTACAGTAATAATACACAGTTAAGATTCTATATCACTTTTCTTTTTTTGGAGGAAGTGGGGATTGAACTTAGCCCCTTGCACTTGCCAGGCAAGCGCTTATTCTGCTGAGCCATCTCCCTTATCCCTAAGATTCTGTATCTTTTCATGGTTTAATAGTTCCTTTTTGGTGTTGAATGATATATTCCATTACCAAAGTGTACCACAGTTTATTTATCCAGTCATCTACTGAAGGACATCTTGGTTGTATCCAAATTTTGGAAGTTATGAATATAGACACTATGAACATTCACGTGTAGGTTGTTGTATGGATGTAAGTTTCCACCTAATTTGGGTAAGTGTCAAAGGGTGGAACTGTTGAATCATGTGCTTACTTTTGTTTAGATTACCATTTTATATTTAATTTGTAAGATACTGCCAAATTGGCTGACCCATTTTCCATTGCCACTTTTTTTTTGTACTTTAGGGAAGGGTCTAATTAGTGAGTTCAGGGTCTCACTACTAGATTGGTTTTGTCGTGATCCACCTATTTACAACCTCCTAAGAGCTGGGATTACAGGCCCACACCGCCACACCCAGTCTCAATTGCTATTTTAGCAAGCCCTGGCAGTGGAGCCAGCACAGCAGGACTGGGGATCGAACCCCTGGCCCCTGCACCTGCTTGCAGCCACTTTAATCCATTGAGCTGTTTGGCCAGCTCTCTATTGCCACTTGTAATGAATAAAGTTTCTTCTTTCTTCACACGTTTGTCAGCATTTGATATAGTCTTCTGAATTTTAGTCATTCTGTAAGATCTGTAGCAGTATCAGTATATCAATGTTGTTTTAATTTGTATTTCCATGATGAGGTGTAATGTGGAATTCTTTCAGATTTTATACGACCTCCATATGTCTTCTTTTTTAGTTTTTTATTTTTATAGAGAATAAAAAGTAATAAAAACATTAAAAATGATACAGAATTACACTAAACAAAATAAGAATTCAACAGTGGTTGTTGTATTGCATATTGTTGTCTTCAAATTAGTTGGTCAGATTGCCAGATATAAGCATTTAAAATTGATCAAAACAATTATAAAAATTAAAGAGGAGGAAAAAGTCATTAACTTCTTTCAACAGAATAGAAATCAGCAGTAAAATTATCCAAGCTATCATATATATATTTTTTCCTTCCTTTTCTTTTTTGTCCTTATTTCTCAGCCCAGTTATCTTTTCCTTTGAACAGATTCTCCCTTTTACAGTGCCATATATCTTCTTGGTGAGGCGTCTGTTCAAATCTTTGAGCTGATTGGTTTGTTCATTTTTCTGGTGAGCAAACCCAGGGCCTTTGCACTAAACTACATTCTTACCCATTTTTATTTTGAGACAGGGTGTCTCTAAAATTCCAAGTCACCCAGGACCTCTGTTTGAATTTGTAATGTTCCAGCCTCAGTTTCTAAGAGTGCTGAGATTCTAAGTGTGCACTACCACGTCCACTCTTGACACATTTTAAATCAAAATTCTTATCTTTTATTGTTGGATATTAAAGTTTTTAATATATTTTGAAACAATAGTTTTCCAAAGCAAAAATCACTGTGTGCAGTAGCCCTCTATCATGTGTGTCCTTTGTAAGTATTTTTCCCCATTATATAGCTTTCCTTTTAATACTCTTTTTTTTCAGAATTTTATTGATAAACAAATAGCAATTAGACAGTTTCAAATCAAATT
>NDGM010976745.1:0-12421 GCA_002564305.1 Octomys mimax | reverse complement strand
TGGGCTGAAACTGGTCCCGCCGGCGCAGCGTAGCAGGAAGGTCTCCCACACACTCACCGGACCTGGGCTGGGACTGGGTCAAGAGTACTCTTAAAAAATGCTTCATCCAGTGCCTCTCTGGTCTCCAAAGATGAAGGTCTCCCTTGTCTCCATCCATTCCCATGGCCACCCCACATGATGGCCCAGGTGGATCATGACCATCGGGCACAGCCCGAGCATCATCTTGTTCACCTACCTCCTGCGATTCCTTCTCATAGCACTAAAGGTCCTGAACCCCTTTCTCTGAATACAAAGGGCCACCTTGCATCATGATGAAAAAAGGAGGTTTCTTATGTACCAGGGTGGCCTACTCATCTGGGGGTTTCCCTGCCACCTCCAGGCCCTTGACTTTAATGTGCAGTTTTAGGATGCCATTCTTTATTTTAACACCTTTTACCTTGCTTGGGTCTACTGCTCACCTTTTTACACACTTTGGGGGAAACACTGGCCTCCGAGAGCCTTCATATGCCATTAATTGTTATTTCTTTTCTCCTTCCTTTATTTTTTTTTTCTTTTTTCAATATTGTGGATTGAACTCAGGGCCTCCACCATGAGCTACTCCCCAGCTTTTATTTTATTTTTTTAAAAGAGAAATGGTCCTACTAAGCTTGGTCAAGTTTCACCTTGGGCCTCACCTACAGTCCTCCTGCCTCAGCCTCCCAGAGTTCTGGTAGTGCAGGTGCATACCACCATGTGGATTTAATTGCTTTTTGAGACAAGGTCACATTGTGTAGCCCAGGCTGGCCTCAAATTCATGGCAATCCTCGGGCCTCAGCATCTCAAGTCCTGGGGTTATAAGTGTGCATCACTACTCCCAGCTAGGCTTAACTTTGTTATTAAAGGCATGGCTTTAATTATGCCACAGTAAATTTAAAAAAATTGATTCTTCATGATCGGAGACAAGTTAATATTCAATAAAAGATGTTAGGTCCAATACTGGCATTCCCTGGTTATTCTTCTCCCCTGGGGTTTCCCCTGGGGCTTGTCCATTGTTTCTTCAGATAGGACCCTGTTTTTCCTGGCTTCAGTCACTTCTCTCCTAATCCCGCCCCTTGGTTATTGGTCCAGGGATCCTCTCTGACTCCACTGTCACCTTCTAACTCATAAATCTGTCACTCTGCTCTGTGAATGAATATAACTCTGAACAACCTCCACAAACTGAACTTTCCACTCACCATCACACCTACAAGTTACAAATGAAAATCTATCCCAAAGCTCCTATCTTTGGACTGTACATACTCTTGGTTTTTTTTTTTTTTTTTTTTTTTGTGTGTGTGTGTGTGTGTGGTAGTGGGGATTGAACTCAGAACCTTGCACTTTCCAGATAAGTGCTTATTCTACTGAGCTATCTCCCAGGCCCCTGTACGTACTCTTGAAATGGTGCTTCTTTTCATTGCTATTGTAGCACAGTTTCCTTACGACGACAAAGAAAGAAAAGTGAGTGAATACAGAGTTTCTATGAAATACTAGATTTCCTCCTAGAGATCTTAAAATCATTTAAGAAATAAACATCCTCCCTGTTTCCTACTGTTTCAGTAATGGGGCTCTGACTGCCTGGGGCTTCAGTTATCCAGCCACAAGCCTCATGTCCTATCTTTGCTAGAGCACTTCATGTTTCAGTCTGAACTTTGAAAAAGTGCACACAACAGCTCTAGAGCCAACGTGTTTTTGTAAGAATAAAATGAGCTGTAGCCACCATCATCACTAGAATCATGATTATGAACTTGGGAGCTGCTTCTCCACCATCCAAATGAGGAGCAAAATCCACACACTCCACACAGTTCTCATTTCACAATGGACTCACTCCTCAGGAGATTAAACCCCAAAGGATCCAGAGATAACCCTGGCAAGGCCCCTTTCTTCTGCACTGTATTTGTCATATGCCAGCTGTGCTGAGGACATGTCTGGAAGGCACCGCTCCTATCAGCATGCTCAGACCCTGAATCCATTCTTGCATTTGGAGAACTGAACTAAAAACAACAGAAAAGCTTTCTATGGTTTACATCTATGGAAACATATTAATGCTTGACCGGTTGTAGTGTAGTATGAGGAGGGCATGGTGAAAGTTAAGAAAGCAAGCCTGACTACGCAGTGCCTTTCCTTGGCCCATGCTCCTGGCCTGCTTCTCTCTATCTGTCCAGCTCTGTTCACTTCCTGCCCCAATGAGCTCTTCTTGCCAGGGCTAAATTCTTTAGCACTGGGCACAGTGCTACTTAACAAACCCCACAAAAACCAAGAGCTTTCCTAAAGATTAGCAATAACAAATTATTATCTTATAATGGAAACAGGGATTTTATTGAGCACTCTATTCAAGTCTACTTAATGCATAAAATAAAATTGACCTCGAAAAATAAAGACTTCGAGGGCCAGCCAAATAGCTTAGCAGATTAAAACACCTGCAAGTAGGCGCAGGGGCTGGGGGTTCGATCCCTGGGCCACCATGCCAACCCCACCCCTGGGGCATGCTGTGACAGCAATTGAGACTAGGCAAGGTGGTGTGCGCCTGTAATCCCAGCTCTTGGGAGGCTGCAAACAGGTAGATCACTATAAGTCTGATCTAATAGTGAGACCCTGAGCACCCTGTAGATCCTTCCCTAAAAATACAAAAGAAAGGAAGAAAAGAAAGAAAGAAAGAAAGAAAAGTAAAGACTTCAATAAAGGTAAAATAAAAGATTCTGCTGAGCACCTCAAACAGCAGGTCAATGAAAGGCAGCATTCACGAAATAAGGAGAGCATCTGACACCTTTCAGATACTTTAGTAAATGCCACAGCTGTGTGGCTGGATGTGGATTTAAGTGGACAAAGGCTGTCAGGAGGCCACAGTTGGTTCTCCCATCCATTAACATCCTTCTCGGTTTCTTGAGATTAACATCCTTGTCATTCTCTAGATCATTAAATCTCAACTTCATCTTTTTTTAAAAATGTATTTGGTTGTTAAAGGTCTCACTATACAGCTTGGACTCATGGTGATCCTCCTATTTTCAACCTCCCCAGCACTGGGATTACAGGCTTGTACCACTAGGTCCAGACTCTGGTTTGCTCAGCTGGCCCTAAGGGTGGGGCTGGTTTGGCAAGTGGTTCTGGGGATTGAATCGGGGATTGAACCATGGCCCCTGCCCCTGCCTAAGCTTGCTTAAGCAGGTGTTTTAGTCCACTGAGTTATCAATCTCATCTGTAATGCCTCTGTCTCACCTCACACAAATCTGTTCCCATTGAGCATCTCACCCTGCTAGGGGCTGCCTGAATACAAACTTGCAGAGTTGACAGTTCCTGACACTTTGGTGAGAACATGACAAGCAGTATGTGGCTTCTCCTCCTTGGGGTCCCTAGCCACACCAACACAGCACTATGGTCATCACCTTCAAATCCCTGTCCATCTGGCCATGTACTCCTCCACAGCCCCTTCTCAAGGAGAGACCATGGTCATCTCATTGTGGTTCTAGATGTGATGCTACTCTGGTAGTCTAATCTAAAATGCTCCACACTCGGGCCGGCCAGATAGCTTAACGGACTAAAGCACCTGGCAGTGGCTGAGATTCAATCCCCAGCATGCCTTGCAGGCCTCACCCCCAGGGTGCACTGAGACAGCGATTGAAACCGGTGGTGCATGCCTATAATTCCAGCGCTTGGGAGGCTGAAAACAGGAGGATCACTATGAGTCCTATCTATGCAGTGAGACCCTGTAGACCTTGTCCTAAATACATAAAAATAAAAATAAAATACTCTACACTCTAGTCTAAAAATTTCAGAGTCTTGAATTGTCATAATGTATCTAAAATGTTATTTCTCATTCTTGATTTTTTTAATTTTAATTTTGTTGTAAAATAGTGGGCACACACACACACACACACACACAACCTACATAAAAATAAAGCACTGTAAATGTTAGGAGGAATGCTTCTTCCCTGTATCTTTTATTTTCATTTCAGAGTAGTCAGTTGTGCTAATCACCTCAGACATGGAGAGTTCAGTATACCAGAAAATCTCAAAATGCTCAGCTAGGTTTCTCCCTTAGAAATGGGTTAGGCTGCAGAAAGGACAAGTTTATGTCTACAATTTCTTGCTGGTATTACCTTTGAAAAAGTAGTTATACTTACTTAATTCAGCAGTCCAGTTCACATATTTGAATTGCATTCTTGAGTTTTGTCTTCACTGATGATATAGAATATTTCACTATATAAGCGGAGTCATGAATAAGGTTTGAGTACTATTCTTACTTAGCACAACTCATTTATCTGTTCTAGACAAAATAATACTCCTCCATGCTGGAAGATACACACATTTGTGCTGCTTGGTCCTATAGATATGGAAAATAGAACAAAAGCAGCTTTGATGATGTGAAGAAGAATCTTCAGATGTAGGGAAATATCCAGAGATATTCAAAACTACGACCACAAGCCGCCCTGTGAAAGTGAGGAAGGCCCAAGGGAAGCAGGAGGTGTGACCCTGGAAGCACAAGGTTGGAGGGACTTAGAGCAGGAGTCAGGAGCCAGGAAGTTTTGGCAGCTGAGAAGCTAAGGAAGTGAAAAAGTGAGGGATGTGTCTTTTTCCCAGAAACCTCCAGAAGGAAGTCAGCCTAACTAACACCTTGACTTTCTACTTCTAATTTCCTTAGCTATAGGAGAATGAAGTTATGCTAGTTTGACCCACTAACTATATGCTAACTTATTAAAGAAGCAACAAAAATAATGCAAATCAACTTATATTGTGCATGTCATTCCTTTGCATTGGGAAGCAGCATTCCATGTTATAAGAGAATTACACAATTTTTTAAATCATTCACCTATTGAAGGACGGTGCCATATCTAAGTTTCAGCTGTAAATGTAAACCTGCTTCATATGTGGGTTATTGAATGTACATATATTTTTATTTCTGTAGGAAAAATGTTCCAGTGTGTAATTTCTAGGTCATATGGCAAGCACATGTTTAACTTTGCAAGACTCTGCTGTATTTTTTTTCTATTGTCTTTTTATATTTAGATCATCGAAGTAAAAGATGGTGCATAACTAGAATTAAAATATCACTGGCCATCTGAGCTCTAATACAAACGCTGAGCACCAAAAGATTCATAAGCCAAAAGCAAGATCTGATTTCTGTACAGCAACTCCCTAGAGGACTACATGGTTCCTACCTCATTTCAGACATAGTGTAGAGGATGGTGGACAAAAGTAAGTCTCTGACCTTGCCAAGGAACAATTGCTCCTCCAAAAGAGCACAACTGTGATCTAGCCAAGCAACTTCTCTTTTTTCAGATAGACAAAATGTTTTCCATGCTTCCCCAGTATACTCAGCACACTTTTCCAGTAAGATTTTATCATAGCTTCAGTGTCTCTGCAATGTCTCTACCACTTTTAGTATATGCTTCTTACTATTACGTTCATGCTTTTCCACCACTGCAGGGGATGCAAGGCTGAGTGGGAGTGTATGGATTGTTTTTGAATTCATAAATCACTAGATGACAAAATGTCACATCCAGACCTGTTGGAGAGAAACACTTATCATCAGGAATTCTGGCTTTGAACTGAGTTTCCCACAAGAGAGGACTGTGGTTTGTTTTTCTTGGGCAAGTGTGGATATGTTTTGTGTGTGATGTCTTAAGGACACACTTTCATTTAAGTATTTCATTTAATACTTCAACTTCATATGTTTCAATCTAATAGGTATTTGGTAACTGCAAAAGAAAGATTTTGCTGATGAGCAAAGTGATTTTCTCCTTCCTTTGAATGTTTTTAGGGCCTAAATTTCCCAAATTCTTAGAGTTCAGTGGGACAGTGTGGAAGCAGTGCCAAAGCAGTTCATGCATAAATCAATTTCAGGAGCCTCCACAGAAACAGCCCACATAGCATCTTCTATATGCTTTCTAGGTCTGCAGGGCAAAACTTCAAATATCAAGGAATGGTAGATATTCAAGATCGAAGAGCCATTCACATCCATGTGGGGGCCAGCTGACTAGAAACAGCTTTACTAAACTACAATGTAAATGAAAAAATAAGCGTTTATTGGGCTAAACTTCTAACAACCCAGGGATTTAACTGCTAATAATAGTGTGTATTACCTACCCTAGCATTATAATACATTGTCATCTTCCATAAGTATTTTAGTATTTCATAAAAAACTCTGTTTTCAGAGTTTGCATAGCTATTCTTCTTTTAATTGAAGGAGTTTCTTTCTACTATTGGTTTCCTACAAATTCTTAACATGAATGCATGTTGAATTTCATCAAGTTTTTTTCAAGCAATTAATGCAATTATGTTTTTCCTTTTATCCAATAATCTAGCGAGTTGATTCACTGATCTTTCATTGTCAAATGATGCTCTTATTCCTTCCATAAATGGTGCTTGCTTTAAATGCAATATTAGATTTGCCTGTCACGTGTGATTTTTATGTCTGTATGCTGATTAATGATGTCTTATAGTATAATTTTGCTCTCTTTTACTGACCTTTCATGATATTGGTGTACATGTTGTATTTTAACTCATAAAATAAATTATATCCCATGATTTTTTCATTGGAGTGACTCTCCATATATGGTTTAGCTCATCTCTTGCTCTGATGGCTTACTTGGGAGCCAGATTGCCCAGCTTCCTCTGCACCATGCATATTCTGCTTCACATATGCAATGCTCTCTTGGGTCTGAGGAACAGATAGCCCTAGACCTACCATCGACAGCACAAAAACTCACAGTCTGGCTGCAGATAGGGAGCTATTGCTACATTCAAATAAGACTTGGTAATGTTTGCCTCTTAATCTTTTTCAGTTCATCAAATCTGCTTTTTCACACATTGTTCTTTTCCTTCTAGAAAGGTCTTCTTTCTGAGCTCTGTATTTCTACTTTCCACAATGCTTCAGGTTTCATTTAAACACTATTTCCCTTCTATGAAACATTTCCTTATGAATTCTACAGTTCTTGGATTTTTTCTGAGTTTCCATTTCTTATGCAGTTCATTATTGTCATGAAACATAACTCAAAACCTTACTTGTTTAAATGATATCAATGTTTTTCAACATAGCATTGCCATGGATCAGGAATTTAGGACTAGCTTTCCTGGTTCTGTCTTAGTCTGTTTTGAGTTTCAGACAACAAATATTGTGGGCTAGATTTGGATTTTGGGCTTCTGCGTGGGTGTCCTTGTTATGGCTGCAAGTCAGGCCTGGCTGGTGACAGCAGGCCTCAGTTCTTTTGTACATAAGGATGACCAAGTAGCTTCACACTATGTAACTGGCTTTTGTATTTTGAACGACCCAAAAAAGAGCAAGGCAGGATTTGCAATATTGTCGATGACTAAGCATCTTAAGACTATTGCTGTCACATACTTACTGTTTTATTGGTAACTCAGGCTAGAGGAATCTATGCAGAGATGAAAACCAGGTGCTGTTTGATAGTTGAGAACTATTGCAGAAGCTGACCACTGTACCAGTTGTCTTATCTTACAATTATTTTTGTTTATATAATATCAGCCATAATAAAAATTCATTTTGAAACTCTGCTGTTCACCTTGTTATCTTTTACATCATTGGCATGTGGTAGCTATCTGATGTGTGCTTGATGACCGGCAAATAAACAGATGATAAGAGCTTCAGGTGGGTATCACAGAGACTAGCAGAACTCCTTTGTGATGGATCATCCAGACAGATGTGTGGCTGAGTCATAGTTTTAGGAACAGGAGCACTGGTGCCTGTCTGGAAACTACTGTAGCTGCAAAAACAAAGTGACTTACCTTTGGTATTTGATTTCACCCTAACATACTCCATATGTATCATTCAAAGTATATCTGTATTTGAGAAAGTAGGATCAGGCCTTGAAATATAGCATGTCTGGGAATGTTTCTATCATATACTGATATCTAGCATGACAAGGTAAACTACTTTATGTAAAAGATTGAAGTGAATTTGGTCCATTGTGCTATATTTATTTTATTTCATACTCATTTTAGGACATTTTTATGCATAGTACTGGAGTTAACACACACACACACACACACACACACACTTCACATAAAGCATCAAGTAATTCTTCTTGAAAAGGGATTAACAACATACTGTGGAGTATATAACATGAAAATGATGCAGGCTTTATAGAGTTAAGCCATAGAAGGAAAGCACTGTGATTTTAATATATTTAATTATCCAGAAAAGCAAATCAATTTTGTTTTTGTTAATAGCACTGAAATATGCATGCCATTCTTTTAATTAAAACAGTTGGGAACACATGTGTTCACTTCATGCCTATATATTTCCTCGGAGAACAAGTCAAGCTCTATGACAAACCATAATGAAAATAATTTATATGTAGAACAATACACTCAATTCTCTAATCTAGAAGTTTTTAAAAGAGTAGGGTACAGTGTTTTCAGATCACGTGCCTCAAGATCTCTCTGGATAAGAAGGTGGTACTGATTAAATTAATTACAAGGGCTCATCTCAAACCTGTAAGTGGGATTTCCTGAGAGGAGGCTAGGAATTTTTTCATAAATCACTCAGACAATTTTCATACAATGTAATGTTGCAAACCAATTCTCTAACAGCAGAAACCTTCGTAAAATAAATGGCAAAGGCTGAACTCCTGGGACTTACACACAGAACCCCAAAACACTCAGACCTTTCAGCAACTCTTTGTGATTTTCAAAACACCTATATATTGAGAACAACTTCAAGTGTTTCCCTGAAGACACTGGGACATGGGGACTCTCCTTGTCTAGAGGTCATGGCCTGTGAAAAGAGTAAAACATTATAGAAAATACCCTGAGTCCAAAATTTCTTGTCTACTCTGGGACAAGAGAAAGGACGGAATTTTACTATTTTTTGTTTCCTTCTTTTTAACTTTGAAAAAACCTACTGTTAGGCTGGTGTGCATTTGGAGCTGGGTCTACTGATTATCTGTAAAGAGAAAACACTGTCTCTCATTTGCATTATCTTTAACTGCTAGCAAGGAAGAAAGTAGAGGAAAGAGTAAAGCACAGTAGAAGAAAGGAAAAGAAAAGTCAATAATAACTGCAACAAACCAACTGGAGCAGGGCAGTAGAATTGGACGTTAGGCCTTCTCTATTCCACACAAGGTCTACTCTATCCAGAGACATAGTAGAGCTGAACTGAAAAGACTGCGGTCATCCACTCCCAAGCCAGGAAAGCTCCCCTAGAAATGGTGCATTTACAAAGTAAACAGAGTATGCTTTCTTTTGACAAATGGAACAAATGCTTCTAAACTGTCAAAACATCGTTTTATTCTATTTCCTTGAAACATTCATATACGTTATAAAGACAGTAAAAACAACAATAAATTTTTTACTTGTTTTTCATTAATTTATGTTGTGTTTTCTATCATTTTTCTCTTGGTTTTAATTAATTTCTATTTAGATGAAGGTTAACCCACAGAAACAAATAGACTCCTAAATCTCAATGGCTTTACCATTTTGATTTTCTCATACCACTGTCCATGAAAGGATGCAGGTTAACATGGCTCCATTTCCAGGTTTCTATGATTTTTTTCTCAGTAGGATAAAAGCAACAGAAGAAAAGACATCCTGTGAATTCAAATGTCTACCCAAAATAGATATGTATTTCACTGGCCAATATAAGTTTGTGTTCACAGTTCAAGAGTGCAGGGGAGTATAATCCAAAGATAATCTAGAAATAAGAAAGTGAGAAATATTTCATAACCATCATTAATGATTATCAGAATCTGCCGTCAAATCTAACACCCAATTTTCCAGAGAAATTGTAGTCCCACCATAACATACCTTCAATTCTCCTTTAGTCTCTAAATTTTTCATAGTGAGCAAATGCATAGATGCATACTCAAGTTAATTAGCATATATTCACACATCCAATCATTACTTCCCTTTTTGTTTACATTATTTAAGATGATGCATATCAATGTCTCCTACTACTATTGTCATTTTATGACATATTCCTTGCAATTTTCTGATGATGAATATATGTACATACTGAATTGTTTGTTGTAGTTTCATAATTATTTAGTTTTTCTTTGAAATTGTGACATCATTGTACATAAACCTGAAATTAGTGACATAATGACAGATGAATAGAGGGCTGTATCCTAGTCAGCATAAGACCTGTACTCAGACACACTTTTGAGATACAGTACAGTCAGCACAATGATGAAATATGACTGGGTAGCAGATCACTGCCTTCCACTATAGATGTCTGACTACCATCACACAAATGAGAAACAAGATGGAATTTGTGCTAAGAATTATAAGCAATGACTCTGGTGATTGGGCAACAGCATAGATAAGAAACAGAAAGAAATGGAACCCTTGCATAGAGGATGAAAATGATAGGCACCTTATGTATTTCTTATTCCTGAGATGATTGTGGTGATGAAAATAAAATTAAGTACAGTAAACCAATAAAAGCACTTTGAGAACTACTATGTACAGTTTTACATACTTGCAATCCAGCTATTCTAGAGACTGAGTCTGGAGGAGTGCCTGAGTCTAGGAATTTGATACTTGCCTGGGCATAATAAAGAGGCCCCATTTCAATCAATCAATAAATCAATATCAATCAAACAATTAATGCAACATTCATAAAAGGTGTTTTGAGAATTATATCATTCACATCATCTCAAACTGAAGCAAAGAATATGACTGAAACGGCTTTAATCTCAATTACAGAGTCACGTCTTAGTCCTTTTTTTCTCACCAAGTAGTTCTACAATTTTAGATAGCTCAAGTTTCAATGTATTTGCCTAGATAGCTTTATGTTCTAATTTATTCATAAATGAAATTCTTATTTTTATAGTTTTCTTATTTAAAGTATAAGGTTATGACACAAGAGTTGTGTAAGGGTTCCTTGAAAAAATAAAATAAAAATTACCATAAAAAATCAAGGCATTCTTGATCTTCATGATAAACAATTCATAGGACATGCCATCAATTTTCAAAGTAATAAAAATCTGACATTTCATCTGGGCTTTCAGTACTGATGAAATATTCTATTCATTTTTTTGATAATAAATCCTATCAAGACATGAATCACTTTGTGAATAAATAATGTAATATTTAAAGATTAAGCCTCTCAAAAATTAAGTTGCTGTAAACTGCACCTTATTTTAAGCATTTTAAAACATACATATGTATATATGATTTATTCAAAAGATCTTATCATTACTGATGGCTTAGACCTTCATTAAGAATGTATCAAAATAATTAAGATAATCAATTTTAATTTGGAAGCATGCAATTTTGTAATTTCTTATTAATTACAAATATTGACCTCTTGACCAATCAAAACATTTCCTACCAGTTTAATTGTTCCTCCATAATCCCAATTATTTTGTCAATCATCAAAATAAATACCAGTTATGAACTTTTATAAGTCACTGAATAAGGGCCATATTAATTTGAAAGTTAAAACATCTCTACACTTCTTTTTTGAATTTGATTCTCATGGTGTTCAACAACTATGAAAATCTTGGAAACTAAAAGTACCCAACATCCTGAAGTCATCTTCAAAATCCCTAGAGGTAAAATCCTCAGATTTTTCCGGAGAATCCAATGCACTGCTAAGGATTGGGCCTTGTTTTCCTAAGTCAACGGAATAGTTCAATTTACACATATTAATGAGCTAATGTATTGTATACAAGCACTATTTTTATTCTTGGAATGTGAAAGGAAAGAAAATAACAAGGTGATTCTTTTTGTGGCACAAAAAGATATACGTATGTGGTCTCTGCCCCTCACTGCTGATATTGAGCTCCTAACATTCTGATTTCCTGAAACACTGAAATAATAGGAGAATCTTACAGAGTGGTCCCAGATTCTTCCGAATTTCCTAGGTAGAAGCTGACTGTTGTCGTAATGAAAGAAGTTTTTGTAGGCCTCTGAATAACTTCAGGATTGTGGCTGGTCACCAGAAACACCAAGTCGTGATTAGAAGCTTAGAACATTAGCTGCACTCTCATTCCCTAGATAGCCTAACAGTGTTCGAGATTGACGTGTTAACAATGGGTCATCCCACTTGATGAAGCCCTTGTAAAGCTCCTTGAAATGGAGCTGGTGAAGAAGCAGTCCATATGGCAAGAGGGTGGCCCATCCCAGCTCCCTCATACATATATGCTTGTCCTCAAGACCCCTTAGAACCTTGACCTATGTACCACTTTATCTGGCTGATCATTTACATCCTTTATGTTATCCTTAATAATAAACAAGTGGGCTGGCCACATAGCTCAGAAGATTAAAGCGCCTACAAGCAGGCTCAGGGGCCAGGGGTTCGATCCCTGAGCCTGCTGTACCAGCCCCACCCCTGGGGTGTGCTGAGATGGCATGTGGGACTGGGAATGGTGGCACGCACCTATAATCTCAGCTCTTGGGAGGCTGTAAACAGGTGGATCACTATGAGTCCAATCTAGTAGTGAGA
>NDGM010976676.1:0-11677 GCA_002564305.1 Octomys mimax | reverse complement strand
GCTGGGTTGGAACTGCTATCCTCTTGCCTCAGCCTCTCAGCATTACAGAGATTACAAGCCAGTGCCGCTACTGCCTGGCAGCTCAGACAGCTTTGTAAGGAACTGGACAAGATTACCTTACATACTGTCAAGCAGGCAGAACCACAAATTTAAGGATATGGAGGCAACAGAGTGAAAGGCAGTCTCTCCCTTTGCCCGCCTGCTGCTCCTAGCTCTCCCAAGAGGTAAATGCTGTACACAGCTGTACAAACTTGCAGCCTCCATGCCCTGTGCCCTGCCCTTACCTACACAAAACAGCCGTTAATTTGGTATACAAGCTGTTGCCCTGCAGGTGTCATCCCTGACTGCTTCTCTTCAGGTAACCATGACCACTGTGACTACTTTTGCAACGGTACCTTATAGCTCTGCCTGTGCTCACAGGTCTGTGGTGAGTCCACTGTCTTGCTATTGATGAATAGGTGGTGAGTTTGCCTTCCTCCCCTCTTCCTTCTCTCTTTTCCACTTTTTAAATCTTCCTTTTCCTTTTAAATATTACAAACAATCTTATGAAACCTATTTATATCCATAATACCAATTACTTCTTCAGTATAGTCTTTGATGAGGGACCATGACATTGAAGGGCTTGCACAGATAAGGTTTCCAGAGGCTGACAAATGGTCAGTGTGGTTGAACCGATTTCCATTCCCACCAACAGCATTTTACGGTGCCTTTTTGGCCATAGTTGGATTATCAATCTCTTCAATTTCCCAAGAACAAAGTCTTGTTTTAATTTGCAGTTCCTCAATGGCTAGAGAGCTTGAATGCACTTTCATACATTTATTGGCCATTAGTACTTTCTATTCTATGAATTGGTTCTCTGTATTCAGGGTTAATTTTTCTTTTTTTTTTTTAATCCCAAATTATTAGTGGGAGGCCTGGAGAAATTAACTGGCATGGAGTCCCACAACTGGGAAGCAGCTGAGCTGGGCTTTAAGCTTGGTTCTGTGCTTCTCCAAAATGTACATCCAGCCATGGGGTGGGTTATTCTTCCTTCTCAGGCATAGTCAGAGTTGATTAATGAATGAATAACTAATCAACTTTAGTCCTGAGCTGCACAAGCGTCACTGTCCCAGAGGTAGAGCCCTTCCTGCTTCCACCTGAATGTGCCCAGCTGTACATTGCCGCTTCCCCATGAGGTCTGATGCTACCAGCTTCCAGAGGTACAGGGAACTCAGGCTGGGCCTGCTAAGAAAAGCCACCAGGCCCAAACCATGGCTCTGTGCGGCTCCATGTGGCTCCGCCTGCCCATTCTCCTGCCATTAGCAATTATGTTGCCCCTAAAGACATGAGCAGATGGAACTAAGTAATAACCTATGGCTTGTGGCTACGTCCTTCTTGAGCCAGCTGGAGCTAGGCAGTCCTTGCCTTTTAGTGCAATTCATTTTCCAAGTTCCAAACCCAAGACTCCAGACTGCTCACTGGATTTGGCAGTGTTCAGCTGTAAACGCGGAGTGGGACCGAGCAGGCAGCTGCTGCTGTCAACTCATCTGACATCATGCCAGGGCCGCCCTCCCATTGTTTGTGGCAGAACAATGCCCTTCTGAGCCAGAGCAGATTTGCAGTCCCACGCTCTGCTGTCTGCAGGGACTCTGCCAACGGCTCAGTAGGCTGAACACGCGGTGTGTGCCCAAGGAATGCCTCCCCTAGAAACAGGAGTCACCGCAGGCTCCGCTAGGCTGGCAGCTCCAACAGCATCAGCACCACTGCCCAGAACCAGTGGTGGGCATGATGGGAAAAGACCATCCAGGAAGAGGGCTGTTCAAATCCAATGGTCCTTGGCCATCATGGACCAGGACCTGCAGGTGCAGTATCACTGGGAGCCCATGCAGACGGAGGATTTTATTAACTGGGAAAAAAAATGAATTTGCTTCTCTATCACTCCAGACTTGGTGGCTCAGTGGCCCCTCAAGGGGACTGGCTCCAGTTCTCTTTAGAACCTAGTTGCAGTAAGAACCCAGTTCTGCCACCACAGGAGAAAGTGGCACACTCTGATATTGCTCTCTCGAATCCACACTCCTATGCCCATCTTGGGCAATACCAGGGAAGCATCACTCTATCCTCTATGCAGTCTGAAGAGTCAAGTCTATGGTTTTAGGTGAACATATTGGAGCATAAAGCCTGTCTACACAGTCACTAGGGAAGATGCAGGGCTGACGCTAGCAGTGGGAAAGTGTGTCCAAGCAATATTGGGAGGGCAGGGCTGAAGCCAGAGTTGGAGGAAGGAACCAATTAGGATGAGCTACGTGGAAGGGGAGGCATAGGGGTGCAAGAGACAATTTTCTTTCTGTAGTCTCCAGAATCAGCTGAGCCTCCAGCGTCTACCAGGCAGGAGGCCCGTGCTGGAGGCTGGCCCTCGGAGGTCTGTAGGACTGCACCTCAGCCCCTGATTACAAGATTGTGTGGCCTCGTGGCAGGGACTGAGGATCCTGGAAGGTTCCAAGGAAGAAGGGGTTTGGGAAAAGAGGCCCTGTGACTTCAGGGTCCCTGAGATTCTGAGGACAGGAGTCTGAGAGACTGGATAAAGATGCAGCATGTGGGTAACTTTATTTCGCTGCTGCCTGGATGGGGCAGGTGAATTTTTCTGTTTCAGGCCACCGGCGTGGCATGGGGCCATTAGTCTTCCAGAACAGTACACAGGCCAGCAGCCACAGCCAGCAGCTCTAGCCAGCAGGACAGTGGATAGCCTCTGCCTAAGAAACTGAGGAAAGCAGGAGGGGCCAAGCGTGGGTTCTCGCTTTCCCTCTGCTTCCTGACTTTCCCTCCAGGAGAGCTACATCCCTTACTACTGTTCCTCTTCCTGTGTGTACTGGAGGATCTCTGAGATGGACCAATGACCCTCAGAGCCAGGAAGACAAAGGTGAAGTGAGGAAGTGACACAGGTCATGGGACTTCCAGAGCCTCCCGCTCAACACATAAATGCATGAGCAAAGCAGGCTCCCCACATTACTGGGGAGCAAAAGTAGCTTTGCCTTTTTTACCCCATGCACCATTCATTCATTCATTTTATGACGGTTCCTAAAGGTCAGTTCTACACCAAGCACTGGGGTAACTGGAGAACAGAACACAATATTTGCTCTCATGCACCTTATGATCCACTGGGGCAGACAGGCAGTAACCAAGTAGACAAAGAAATGAATACAGCATGACACATTTGGATAATAAAGTCTGCTCTGCCCTCTCACGCTAATCTTTCACTGACCAATGGCACAATTATCTCACAGGAGTGCAGGGAAGTCCAGGGTCCCCTAATTCAGTCTTAGATGAAGTAGGTTGATTCCCTTGTAATGTTTTTCTTTCTTTCATGATGGGACCAATAAATGTAGTGAGGGTGGTACCATAGTTTTCTGCTGCAATAAAGCACCCTTGCTATATAGCTTGGCCTTTGTTCACTGTTGTATCACATGCCATAAAAACATTACCCTTGACAAGAAAGCAGGCTTTGAAATCAGGCAGAGAAAATCTGCTCCCAGCTCTGTCACTGAGCTTGCAAGGGTGCCTTCTTGTCCTCTAAGTCTCGGGCATCAATGGAGGTAGCTGTGGTACCTATAAATACTCTCTTCTTCCAGAATACAACGCACCAAGGTCAGGAAGGCATTTTCCCTAGCACCTGGCCCCCGCTCCTCTCACCTGAATCTCAGCTCCCTGACACAGTAAATGATGATATGAGCCTGGAGGCCAGTTAAACCCTCAGGCTTCTCATAGTGTGGTCTGTGGACTATGTGCATCAAGCTGGCCTGGAGTATTTGTAAACACACAGCATCCTGTGTCTCTGGGCCACTGGGGTGGACCCCAAGAACCTGCATGCTCTACAAGCTAAGTGGTTCTTGAGAACCTTACAGTTGGAGACGTAGTGGTCAGCAGCTTTGATCAGTGGCCTAGGCTTTAGTTACCCTGAAAATCACTAAGTTACTTTGTGACATAAACTCAACAAGATAGCTCTGGTATGTATGGAAAGTCACATGTTCTACAACATCCACACCAAAGCATTTCCTTTGTGGAAAGGGAAACTTTGCATTATTTGGGTCCTCAGTTCTCATTTGTCCTGGGGAAACCAATCTGGTCAACACCCAAAGCACCGAAGAACTTCGTCACCTATTTCAGGAGAATGGCAAGACCCAATTTATGCCATTTCCAAAAGTTGGAAAAAGAGGTAAAACTGCAGAAGTGGCCCCATGGCAGAGCTCATCTTACAGGAATGCATCAGGTTCACAAACTGGGTTCAGAGCCCCCATGACACAGCTGGAAGAAAAGGTAATTGAGAGTCTATCACTCAGCACAATATCCAAAAATTGCTTGGACTCATGCTCCTTTGGTGAGTGGCTGCAATGAATGATGTATAAAGCTGAAAAGAGCTGTCACACCTTTACTGGTGCTGAGACTTTGTCACTGGTAAGAGAAGACTGGTCCACACACCCAGAACAAATAGTAGTAGGTGAAGGGAGCCAAGTGGGCTGCTTTAGTGGATGACACTCATGTGCATCTGTAGGCCCTGGCAGCCCACCTGCCACTGGGGATTCTGCAGCACTAGCAGAGACGGCTGTGACTTAAAGCCAGAGAGGAGGGAGCCAGGTTCTCTGGAGACAAGTGTGAAACACACGCATCAGCCCCTAAGGACCATCCCTGAAATGTTTGGAAGGAATCTGAGAATCCCCAGAGTGACAGAGCTGGGGAAATGCAAATTGGTGACTATGGATGTGACTCTTATTTTCCCCTCCCCTGGGCCACTGTGCTTTGGGGAAGATGGATGACACCGCTCGGTGTTCACAGGTGGGGAAAACTGAATGAGTCCCTGAACCCCAGAAGATGAATTCTCTAGTTTCTGCCTCCTTGATGACATCACTGCTTCAAAGTGCAGACCACTGTGGCGCCAGATGAAAGTCTCTATTTCTACAAGATTCAGGAGAGTGTCACGCTACTGATCATGGGCCAAGAGCCCGCGGTCATAACACTTCCCAGTAGCCGGGCCACACTGGTCATGCTCTTCCTCAGCAGCAGGACTGTCCTCCAGGGAGGGAAACAGCACCCCCCACTGGGCGCTTGTTTTCTTTTGTCAAAATCCTATCTGTAATTGCCAACACTAGCTTTCAAACTAAGCTTTTCAAGAGGATGGGGCCAGTTTTGTTTATGTTCTTCTAGGGTTTAATTCATGGGGCAGAGCCAGGTTTGAGATGCACCTCAGGGAAGACTTTCATGTACTCATCCCAGGGTTGGCCAGAATTCTGAGAAAACAGAAGATGAGATCCCGGATGGTTAGGGGTTCACTGGCCTCAGCTGGACGGAACCTTTGACTTGCCCTTGCATAACAGGTGCTCTTTCTGCCAAATACTGTGAGATGTACACAGAGAAGCTTTCCGTCACTTTACGGGCACTGGTGTGTACTTCCAGATCACTCACTCATTACCTTTTTATAACCAATTACAGGAGCTACTTAGGAGCTCATCAGCATCAGCAATGCAGTCTTTATGTGAAGGAGAGATCCAAACTCATCAGGTTGGTTTTGCTCCACTACCAAACACAGCCCACCCTGCAGCCACTGTACTGGTTTTCACCTTGGACTGAGGGAATTCGCAAAAAGGTGAGGGAGGCGGGGGGGGGGGCGTGCAATGCGCAAAAAGCAAACCTGAGAAGTCTTCTTGAGCGCTCTGGGCAAGACCTGCAAAGAGCGCGCCAAGCTTTCTGCTGTCCTCTGCCCAGAAAGCTGGCCAGGTGAGCACCAGATACTTCTGCCCAATTAGATTGGCTGGCTCAGGCCCTGGAACTGGAATCCCCCATAAGACGAAGAAACACTGAAGGTTGACAGATGGCTTCATTCATCCCTGTCCGTACTTCTTCAGCGCCTCTTCTGTTCATGTCCATGGCTCTCCCCACCACTGCCAGGCAGTGTCACACACAAGCCCGCTGGCAGGGGCATGGGTTAAAACTCATGTTCCACACAATATTTTCTTCCAAGTACAGTTTGAAATTTTAAGCCTACTTACACACAGCAAGGAGGCATTTCTGAAGTAACAGTGTTGTCTAGAAAAAGATTTCGTGATATCTCATATTGAACTCAGACGATGAATTTCAAATAACATTTTTCCTTGGTACCCCTGAAGGATCAGTTCCAGGACTCCTCAAAGACACCCAAATCCTGAGATGCTCTTTATATAAAATGGTGCATACTTGCATATAACCTGTGTACTAGTCCCATATACACTAAATCATGTCTTATTCATACTTCATAAAATATAAATATGTAAATAGTTGTTTACAGTATTGTTTAGGGAATAACAATGAGAAAAGCTGCCCATGTTTAGTGAAGATGCCATTTCTCCCAGATACCTGTTTGAATGCGTGGAGGACCCCGAGGACCACTGCCTGAAGCGCGCCGTGTCAGGCAAGGTGAGTGTGCAGAGGACGGAGAGGGTGCGGGTGTAGTGGGAAAGAACCGCAAACAGCTTTCCAGGGAGGTACCCAGAGGCAGACTCCAACTGCACCCCCTGCAGACACACTTGAGGGGCAGGCCTGTAGTTCATGCGTGACACATGAAAAGACGCTGAGGGCTACTTTCTCAGCTCTGCCCGTGCTTGAGAATCCTCTAATTTTACAAACCTGTTGCCAGCTACTGTCTAATCTTTACAAGCACGTCCTAAGCCAGCCAGTGTGGCCAACCTGGGCAGAGAGGATGTGATGTTCTTTCTTCCCCTTTTGTGCTTGGGCAGCTGTGCAGCTTTTGCTGTGGTGAGCTTACAGGTAGGGCTTCTGTAAGATGGGGTCAAAGGACCCAGCTTCCACACAAAATGAGACTACTCCTAAACTTCTCATAGTGCTGCTGAGCACCGCAGTTAAAACTACTAGGAGGCCAAACTGCCTAGGTTCAAATGCCAATACTGGTTGTGTGGGCTTGTGAAAACTTAGTTTCTCTCTGCTTCAGTTTTCTCATCTGTAAAAGGAGGACACTAACCCTATCTACCTCATGGGATTTGGGGAAAATTAGAGAAGCTTAGTTATAGTGCCTGGTGCTCAGCAAAGACTATGGAATAGTTTGCTAATCTGTTTTTCTATGTTATCAGCCCACCTTGGGTATTTCCTCTGTACTGTTTGCTTCATAACAAAATAGCTAAAAAATAATCAGGCCGCTCCAAACTTGCAAGGAATATACAGTACTCAGCAGGATCCAAAAACCATCACTTTGAAAATTAAAGGCATTAGTGAAATTGTTAAGCCTCTAAGCATTAAGATGTTTTTCTGGGGACCTGAGCTTCCCATGCACGTGGACGTTTGGGATCTTCACTGATACCACTTCTTCGTGCAAGCATCCAACACAACCCCCCAACAACGGGCAATGTTCAAGACCTTTTGGCTATGCTGTGAGAAGCCTCCTCAGAAGATGGGAACAATAACAGACAGGGAAAGAGAAGGGGAGAAAACCCTTAGTGCTTCCCTTTCTTATTTCCTATTTGGCTGAAAGGAAGTCCAGGGCCATGCTGGGAGGCCCTGGGGACTACTAAGGCCGTCTCTGGCTGCGATTTGGAGGTAGGTGGATGGGAAGCCTGTGGCCACCCTTGCATGGTGTCCTTGTACCTTCTGCATGGGAGCCCCCAAGGTGCCCATCAGTTTTCAGGGAGCACCACTATCTCAATTCTGCCCACGTCTCCTCAAGATAAAATCCTTCCCCGCCCTACCTTTGACCCATGCAGGCCTCAAGGAGCTGTGTTCAGGCTGAAGTAGAAGCCCCAGTCCTAGTCCTGCCCCAGCACCCTGAAGCTTGCTGGGAGTCACAGGCCGGAGCAAGGCCTCAGCCTAAGAAGCAGAAAGCAGAATGCACAACAGCCCTGCACCTGCCAAAAAAACCCTTCTCATCTGTGGCATTTCCCCAACCCTGGGAGAGTGAGCTGAACGCCACGCTTCATTCACTGGTGAATCAGCTGCGTGTGGGATATGTGGGTGATGGAGCTGCAGAGAAAGACGGTGAGAAGCATAAGGGGGGGACGCGAGAGTCAAATGTTAGGGGTTTATGAATAAGGAAAAGCACACTATATTTCCCTCCTCTGCCCGCTGGGCCAGCCCTCCTGCTCCACGGCCACCTAAGTTCCTGTCTCACAAAGGCTCCACAGAGAGGAGAGGCCTGAGCCCTTTCTTTATGTGGTGCTGACCTCTAGAGGCCTACAATTAAAAAAACATCCCATAGGACCCACTCCACGGCTGTTTACATCCCATGGTTGTTGCAGTATTTCCCTAGGAAATACAGGAGGAAAAGTATCGTGCTACTTTAAACACCCTCTCCTAGGAAATTCCTGCCTTGTCTTTGGCTGCCCAATTACCGCCTGCCCAAATTTTTGTAAAATGTCACTAACACAAAAAAGGGTAGAAATCTGAGTTTGAGATGGGTGTAAAGTCTTTCAGAGGCTTTCTGCCTGCGATGAGACTAAGAGGAAAAGCACAGTGCCAACTATTTCAGGATCCAGTTCTCCAGTTTCCAGACTATCAGAAGGGCAGGGCTGCCAATTGGAGAGTGTCTCTGTTCACCCAATTCAGCAGGACACCAGGCAAAACTTGTCTTGTCCAGGCCTCCTGCAGACCACACCAAGTCTACCTGGTCCAACTCCAAGACAGGTGTGAGTCCTGGGAAGTGGGGTCCCTTGTGGGGTCCACCCACTCACGTGTGTATGGAATGAGTCTGGAGACAGTGCAGGCTCCCACCCAGCCTGAGCCCCCTAAGGAGCTAGGCTGCTTGTGAGACCCCCTAGGCGAGGCAGCTCTGTCGCCTCATTACTGATAACAGAGCAGGCAGGTGGTGCCACACATCTGTAACCTAGCACCCTGGGCAGCTGTGGGACGGACTACAAGCTTGAGGCCACCCTGGGCAACTTAGCAAAAATCTTGTCTCAAAACAAAAAAATAAAGTACTAGGGATGAGGCTCAAGACAAAAGCCCTGGGTTCAGTACCCAATACTGCACAAACAGGGTAGAGTAGGAAGGCAAAAAACCAAAAGACACCAAAAACAAATAAATGAACAAAGAAACAAAACCTCCCTTTAGGGCCACTGGCATCTTGGCTACTATTCAGCTACACTACTTGCTGGGATCTTCTTTTCTAATGGATCTCAAATTCTAGTTTTGTTGGTTTTTTTTTTTCTATTTAGTACAGGGTCTCTAGAGTCTCACTGCACAGGTCAGACTCATAGTGATCCTCCTGTTTTAAGCCTCCCAAGCACTGGGATTACAGGCTTACAGGAGTGTGCCACCATAACCTGTCTCAATCACTATCTCAGCTCACCCTAGGGGCGGAGCCGGCATGGCACGCTGGGGATTGAACCCTGGCCGCTGCAGCCTAAGCAGGTGCTTTAATCTGCTGAGCTATCTGGCCAGCCCTCTCAGGTTCTAGTTTGAGGACAGCATGCCAATGCCAGTGTTTGCTAGCATCGTGCTCCTTGCCCACCTCACTGCCTCCAAGGCCAAGGCAAAATACATCCCCAATGTCACTGCTGAACAGAATGCAGGCAGGAGTCCTCAGGCTCACTTGTACAAGGCAGCAAAGGCTGGGGTGGGGGCAGAGGGGCCTCACCCAGAGTCACACAGACCACAGGGACCAACCCAGACTCAAGCCTTTCCTCCTCTCAGCTGACTTCAGAATGATTAACTGCAAAGGGGAAATGTGTGCTTGCTGAGACAGAACCTTACTGTGTCGCCCTGGAGAATCTCGGAAGTCCTGAGCTCAAGGGATTCTGCTGCTTCTGTCTCCCAAGGGCTGTGACTCAGGTGCCCAGCATGGCATGTGGGTATTCCTAAAACCTCTGATTATAGGAGTTACTTACAGACTCTACCAGTTAAGAGTGAACAAGTCACAGGAACAGAGGAGCCCTGCCACAAGCAGGCTTTGTCTGCAGCCCCCTGCTATAGTCAGGGTTGGGCCAAAAGTCTGGAATGAGTGCACCAGCCCGAAGCTTGATTAAAATTGTGGGTGTCAGCCACATTGAACAGAAAAAGTCCCACATTATTTAAAACACACCCACACCAGCCTCTATCGTGTGCCTATGAAGCTGCTCCCAAATCTAATTTCACAATCCACAGAGACCTACTCATTTGAGGAAACCGACTTGTGCCTAGTCAATCAGTGGAACTCAGCACCAACTTTCAGATTTATTATTTAAATGCCACTGTATAGTAAGTTACAGCAACTGGGGAGACAGGAGTAGGGCGATGGAGCCGTGGGATCACAGGGTAGCCATAGGACACAGACTTCTCATTGTGCCCAAAAGATTCTTAACCGGCTTAGGAAAAAAAATCAGTCCTCTTCCACCAAAACTGAAGTATTAGTTCTAGAGAGGAGTGAAAATTACTAAACTCTACCTGCCCCATCAGAACATCTACACCAGTAACCCTCAGAATACACAAATCGTTAATCTTTCTGGCGGCTGGCTGCATCAGGTCCAGGTAACAGCCTCCTGGCTTCCTCACCCTCCCAGGTCTCCCACCCACCCGCTGCTGATGGGCCTGGCCGGGTATCTGCAAGTCACAGGAGGCTCCTGCAGGACCAGACTTTGTGGAGAAAGTAAACAAGAGGCGAACACCACCAGGATTTGGAAGGCTCTTTAATAGCAAGCGGATGGTAATTACAGCGTTGGATGAGCTCCTGTCTCCAGGGGAGGGAGGAGGGAACAGATGGGGACGGGTGCAGGAGGGGATTTACAGAGTTCAGGCTCTAACAAAGGGTGACAGTTTTTGGCAACCCATTTCACAGTTTTCTAATTTACAAGAGATTTGTTTTAAAGGAAATACGAAAGCAAAGAAAGAACACACATCCTACAGGAAACACTTCTTGCCTAAAACAACAACAACAACATCAACGACAAAGCAAAAAACAAATCAAAACCCCATTCTTTCCTTTCTCCTGTGGATGGCTACATTTTGCCTTTCGTTCACAGATCGGGACCAGATCACAGATCACATCAGAGCTGTCTCTCACTGAAGATCTACTTTCTCCTCTAAGAAGCTGACATCTGGTGTGCAGAGTGCCACTCTGCATCTGTATAGTACCTGGTGAAAAAAACGAATCTTGAAAAACAAAAAACAAAACAAAACACCCAGGGAAAGGCAGTTCACCAAGAACAGTCTGCCAACGTCCACTAGTGCCACAAACTGGAACTTAGTTCTAAGCAAACTAAATATTTATTTTTATGTGGCCTGAGACGTACCTTCAACTGCTTATGCCTTTGTAACATGAAATGTTCACTGCAATACAGACCACAGGCTGTAGGCATTCTGGCAAACTTTAGTAGAATTACTCCATATAAGATTAAAAAGACCTCAGCTTGTTGTGTTCTATGTGTTATTGGAAGGCCAAGATAACTGAGTGGGTCCTTATGAAAGAGGATTATTTTTTATTAATTTTTCAAAAATTTGCCAATTTTTGGGGGAATCAAACTCAGGACCTTGCCAGGCAGGCACTTATGCCACTGAACTGCTACCTCCCAGGTGGTGATTATTTTTTAATGAAAAACAAAAATGTAGGCTTCTTTAAAGAGGAAGCAGCCAGCAACAGCATCTCTTTAGAGCTGCCACCACCCCCAGCACAGGATCAGCCCTCAGTTGGAGTGTCCCTGCACTCCCTCTACAGCCACAAAGTAGGGGGGGAAGGCAGGCTGCCCTGCACTTC
>NDGM010976652.1:0-18481 GCA_002564305.1 Octomys mimax | reverse complement strand
CTCTCTCTCTCTCTCTCTCTGTCTCTCTAGATAAATAAATAAATAAATGTTTAAAAAAAAAATAATAATTGAATGTAGTAAATGAAAAGCTTCAGAAATAATTCATGAGGTTCAAGTTGCCCAAAGGTCTGAGTAACAAGATGGAATCTCTCTCTGTCCCGCTTCGCCCTGCACTGTGTACTCTGCCTTCCATGCAGCCACTCCTTAGTAGCTGTCCTGGTTATCAGATCAACTGTCGCAGAATCACAGTGCATGGGTTTCACACACTGTGCTTAATTTTGGACCTCATGCACATGAGTAGTGATGCTGGCAATGCTAGTGCAGAATACTGTTAGATTTCCTTATTGTTACTTTTTTTTTTTTTCTATATCCAATGTATGAAATGAACTTTATCATACATGTGTTGGAAAAATCATGGTGTATCTGTAGGGCTAGAACTGTGTGCCATTCTTCCTCTGAGGGCTTGGAAGACATCCCCGAAGTTAATGGGAGGATGCTCTATATTATGTTTTGGGTGTTCACAGATTTTGATAGGTTTTAGGTTGCTTATAGGAGACTGAATTCTGAATGTCATTCTGTGTATATGGCTTACGGCCCGTGAGCACTGCTAACTGTGACTGGCTAGACACTTTTCAGTCTTACGAGATTGGCAGCAGTGCGAATGCCGGTGTCAGGTAGGAAGGGCAGGATGTCTTTCTTCAATTAGGAAAGTCAGAAGCTACTTCTGCTAGCGTAATGGTAATGAACTGAGGAACCTCGAAATAAAGACTCTTCTAATTAGGCTTTCTATCCACAGTGAAAGGCATTGACAAACTGCCTCATTGCCTTGCATTTTTAGTAAATTATACTCTTATCAGGCAAAATTATGCTCCCCACTTAGGTGTTTGTTTCCCCTCCTCAGTCATAGGAGGCCAGCTGAGACCACATGTTCCACGTATTCTCCAGGCTCTATCTCCACTGGCACAAGTGGTACTTTAGTGGCCCAGTTCTTTAAACCTGCTTTAGGTAAATGTATTTACTCAATAAAGCAGGAGTCTCTGAAGCTATCAACAGTAAGCTGCCAGCTGTGCCCTGAACAGTGCTTATGGGAACTCTCTTCTCTCTTTATCAAAGCGAGGCCACCTCCTCCTGCATGACTTAAGCTCTCAGAACAATAAAGCATGCTCAGATGACTTCCATTGCAAAAGAAAGATGAGTGAGTATGACTTTACAAACAGAGCAGCAGGGTTAGCGATCACATAGGCAGTGTAAAATCAAATGATTCTTACAGTTTAATGATATAAACGGCACTTCTTTCTTCCATATTCCTATCATGCTTCCGGGGTAAGTGGTGTAGGCATTCCCTGAGTAACTGTTTTCATGTCACTAGGAATGCTTTAGACTGTAAGTAATGACACCTGACTGGCAGTGACTTAAACAGTAAACAGTGTGGCTTTCGTAGTCTGGTGGGGGGAGTTGCAGGTTGTGAGCTCCTACCAAGAACCGAGCACCGGCAGCCATCTTGTGCACCTTTTCAGCTTTTCCTCCTGGTCACAGTATGGCTGCAGCAATACCAATGTTCCAAGCATGGAAAAAGTTCCAAGATAAAAGATGCTTTTCTTTTTGAGGCTTCTTTTCTAGGGAGGGAAGTAACCCATCAGACTTACCCTGACTAACCAGACCTGGGTCATATGTCCTCCCGTGAACCTGGCCAGGCTGAAGGAAAATAGAGTTGCATGAGCACAAGAGCTCGGTCATGGCTCAGTCCTTGCATCCAAGCACGAGGCCTATTGCCTGCGGTATCAGGGATGTGCTGCCTCTTCTCTGAGTAGATGGGGCTGTATTATCTGTAAGAGGAGAAATCGCTATTGGGTGGACAATAGGCTGTGACCCACTCCTGCCATTATGCTGCTAGCCCTCAAGCATTGTTCTAATGAAATGAATAGCTCAATGGCACAGAGCCTGCCTGGCAAACTCGAGATCATAAGTTCAATTCCTGGTAAAACAAAGGTAGTGGAAATAGATGCTCACTGGCGTCACATGCTTCTGGGAAGATGAGTTATGTGCTTTGTGCCCTAGAGCATATTAATTGCTACTCCGAGTCCTCCCAATGTCTTTCCCTTGATGTCAGCGAGTTTGCCTTTACTTAATAAATTCTCTTTTAGTGTCCGATAACATCTATTTGAGTAGGCAAGAACTTTTTAGCATTTTCATCTTTCTTGGATTCAACAGTAAAGTACAAAGAATAAAATTGCTCTGAGGTCTGTAGGCCACTTACCACAAGGTCATCTTTGATCAAATAAATTTATCACATGTTTTGACAGAGTGAAATATATTATTTTACATTTTTTCTACCATCCTGATTAAGAACCAGTTTTCTCACAAGCCCTAATTCACAAAACAATATCTATTTATTATACCAAGACTTAGAGAATAGATCTTGCAAAATCAAATCTTCACTGAGGAAAAACTTAAAATCTGGTGCTGGAATATATCATTTTTCTATTTTTGCCTCTTCCCTTTATTAAGTGATGATTCTCTATGTGCACAGTGCCTTGACTTGTTTAAGGTATGTGGATACCAGCTTGCTTTGTAAATTTCATGTCTGCATTATGCATGTTTTAATGAAGAATGAACTATGAGTCCCAGGGAAAATCCTGGCTCGGTCTTGCTGCAGGTCCAGATGTGCACCTGATCCTTTATTATTGTCTCACACAGAAAGCTGGTGGCTAGCCTTCCAAAGGCTCCATGTTAACAGATCAAGTTACAGTAAGATGTACATTTCAAGAGTAGAATTATAATTATGGTAATGTGATAAAATAGCTTAAAATTGGAAAATAAAGCAGGAGTCTCACTGCCGAAATGTGCACATTTTGATTCTAATTTGCTGTTGTCTTGGATCCTGGCTACCGACACAGTGATTTCACCTTCTGCTGCCTGTGTAAGTGCCAACTTCTCTCCCAAAGGTGTTCAGTGACTAATGCTTTGGTTACAAGCCAGAATATTTTATAAACGTCTATTTCTAGGCAGCTCCTCCACAAGTCTTAATTAAACTTTAATGTCAAGCTGAAGTTTACTTTCAGAACCTGTTAGGAAAGGAACTTGATTAGAGAGCAGCAGGGGGAGGGAGGATAACTATTCCAGCAACTTCCTCACTGTGGCTTAGCAAGTGCCACCAACCAGACGTATAGGGACCTAAAGGTTTACGGCAGGGTCCTTGGGAAGTCACGGCTGTTCCGCAGGTGCTGAGCCAGCACATGGAGACACTCTGTCGGGTTCCCCAGCTCTTGCTGAGGTCTGCGGTCACCACATTGTTCTTCTGTGTTCTTCCAGTGACATCTTGCTTTGCAAAGCTAAGAATCAGCTAGAAATGGTACACAGCAAAGTGTTCTTCGTTTCTTTCTCTTTCATTGTTTGGAGCTTTTGCAAGAGTTAAAAAGAGTAGGAATGCTGTCTCAAAATGAAATGAGCTGGAGACGTAGCTCAGGGCTTAAAATCAAATCTCAGTACCAACACCAAGCGAGGCTCGGGGGTCATGTTCTTTAGTGCTCTCTGCTTCTGACAGTAAATGAGGCATCCTGGGCCATCTGAAAGGGTGAAGCCTCCATTGTCAAAGTGAATTTTAATAAAATCTGTCAATATTACATTGCATGTTGATTTAAAACTATTCTTGGCAATCAGATGGTTCTCTATCGGGAGCCATCGCAACCTAACTTTTTCTGTGAACAGACAGGAAATATTTTCAACTTTTTAGGACAAATCTCAGTCTTAGTCACTCAACTCTGCCATTAGAGTTACAATTGAATGTGGCTGTGTATCGGTGAAACTTTTATGAATAGAGGTTTGAATTTTGACCTTTGGCAGTAGTTTGCAGACTCCTGTTGTATGATACATTTACTTTTCATTGGGAAATTATGCAGCCCATGTTTATTTTCTGTAATGTGAAAATAGTTTCTCATATATCTTTTACTATTTATATCTAGCTTGCTGCTACAACTTAAGCTAACTGTGAAAAGAACTAGCTTAAGATTCACAGATGTTTAAAGAATTATTTCTTGGCTTAAAAGAACTCTTGAGAACCTGCTTCCAGGTAGATACAAAGAATTGACATAGGGGAAGGATTTCCCCAAACAGAACTGCATGTGTGGGCTTAACAAAAGACACTAGGTGCTCTCAGCTGGAAGCTTCTGGAATTCCCATTGATAATTCAATGAATAAGTACAGTGGGGCGTAGTATAAGATGGAACATGTACACCAATGAACACAGCAACTTAAAATAACAAATATTGATATAGGTTAATCTTGCAAACAAAATTTTGAGTAAAAGAAGCCACACTCAGAAGGGAAGATACATAGACAAAGAAGTATATATGCTAAGATTCCATTTACATAAAACCAGGCAAACCAGTTTATAACATTACAAATGAATTTAGAGGGTTGGGGAAACAACTGGAAGGGAGTGTGTTTGTTTTTCTCTCAGTCGAGGTGCTGGCCTCAGACATGGATTCAATTTACGAAAAATTATTGCCCTGTACACTTAGAAAATATGCTTTTTTAAAAACACACATTTTGATAAGTTTGAAGGTAAGAAAAAACAGGAAAAGGAGAAGAACTTAGAATTGTCCAATTTCAAAGAAGTATTAAAGTTAGAACATTGGGGAAAAGTATCTAAAATTAGAATTTTGTTTACACATTCTGAGGTCCATGAGAACGAGTAAGTAACATCCACTTTTTTCTTTTGTTTTGTTTTGCTTTTTTTATCCTTGGGATGCATCTACAGGGTGTTCAGGGTCTCACTACTAGATTGCACTCATAGTAATCTGCCTGCTTTCAGCCTCCCAAGAGCTGGGATTACAGGCACGTGCCACAAAGCCCAGTCTCAATGGCATCTCAGAGCACTCCTAGGGTGGAGCCAGCACAGCAGGCCCAGGATCAATTTTTTTTTTCTGGTATTGATTTGCTGTTATCAAATGATGACATTACTATCGTTACTTTAGTACATGTGTTGCAGCTACAATGTCAGGTTGTGGGGTGGGTGTGGATCACAGCAAGGTGGTTGTATTAGGTATTGGTAAAACACAAAATTTGTGAAATTTTACAGAACAGAAACATGACTCCAGCGATCATTTGACAAAGGTGATCTGACAATTTCATAAACTTTAAAAATCAATACCTAATATGATACTTTTCTGACTTGTACATGTCCCTTGGGTATAACCCAATGCTTTGTTTTACATGTGAATACAGACCATGTGAGCACACGCACCCCCTGGAAAAAGTGATGATCGGTCGTCCAACGTCTTTTTCTCCCAGACATGGCTCTAGATTAGAGAAACTAGGGCCAGCCAAGGAACTCAGCAGATTAAAGCCCCTGCAATCAGGTGCAGGGCCAGGGACTCGATTCGTGGGCCTGCCCTGCTGGCCCCGCCCCCGGGGCTGAGATGGCAATTGAGACTGGGTGTGGTAGTGCACAGGTATAATCCCAGCACTTGGGAGACTGTAAACAGGAGAATCACTATGAGTCCAAACTAGTAGTGAGATCCTGAGCACCCTGTAGACCCTTCCCTAAAAATACAATAAAGAGATAGACACACACACACACACACACACACGAGAAACCAGTGATTGGAAATTCTGGAAATACTGCTGAATAGAAGCTCAGAGGATGCCTGAAAGAGGGAGAGACCACCCTTTTTTCTGGCTTCAGAAGAAACTGTGGCATGCAGGAGGGCACTGGGGAGATGTGGCTGGAAGAATGCCTCAGTGTTACTGATCAAACTGAATTTTAGCAAGGCTGCCAGATGCACAGAGAGGTGGAGGCGGAGGCAGAGCAGGAGTGGACCCAGCGCATCTTGCGGCCACTGGCCACCACCTTGCAGGGCTGCGGCAGAGGGTGACCTGTGCAGTAGCAGCAACACGGGCCAGCTCCCAAGGCCTCCCTTTGATGCTAAGCACTTGGAGCCCTTCTTTAGGAGGTACTGGAAGTCACTGCCCAAGCATGTGGTATTGTCCAGATTGCTTTGCTTTGTTGGAAATGACCTGGCAGTATGCTGACTGGACTGGAAGACAGGAGGATTTGGAAGAGAGAAATCAATTTATGGAAGCAATCTACTTTAACTCTGGTTCAATCATGAACTTGTCAGGCTTTATTTTTAAAAAGATCTTCTTTGGAGTAGCCAATCTAAATAATCAACATAACAGAAAAACAAAAAATGATAAGCTTTACTCCTGGGCAAAGGTGCTTTCCTTGCCTAGTTCCCAGAGCCTTTCATTTAGAAGTGTTTCTTACGTGTTTATATTTTTTAACATTTATCTACAAATCTTTCTTTGTATCAGATCCACATGAGAATGAAGAGTGTTTGTTTGTATTAGGAAGCAACAAACAATGCCTGACCTACTGTGTAGGAACTTCATTTATAGGTATTCATGAATCTTTCAGCAATGCTTAACAGCACAAATTCTGAGACATTGTTCTTAAAATGTTCCTTTATCTTTAATCAATTCACAAATAACTATTAAATGCTTATTCTGCCTAGTATTGTCATGAATACTTTATTCAAACATTAACCTATATGCATGTTTATCAGAATTGTAGAATTTCAGCATTATAGAGGAAACATCCAAAGTTCTAAAGTGCTAGGTGATTATCTGCTATTGTTATGATAATCTACCAGAATAAATACTTTGGGTCACATCCACCTCTAATTTGAACCAATTTTTCTAATTTTTAAATTACTAGTAGCTAAGGCTTACTGCCTCTGTGGAAAGCTTATAAAATCATACTATACTGTAATTGAAACTCTTCTTTAGCATTCAGCTATTCTGACCTCACTAGGAAACACAATGGACTTTGTAGAAACCTGCAGGTGTTTTGAGGTTTTAGAACATGCTAGCTATAGCCTTTGGATAAATTCCTTCAGCCTTATAACACACTGAAGATCTCATGGAATATGCATAACCCAAATCTTCACTGAATGGTAATGTTAACTATTTCTTATTAAAGGTGGCCAAAAACCTAGACATGCTGAATGATCCCTGCCCCAAAGAACTGGTGGCAGTCCCAGGATTTGTGCTTACCTTTCTGGTAAGACAGACTGCAACTGTCTTCCCTTTGCAGTTCAGAGGACGGTGCTGAATTTCTGCAATAACTTGCCCTAGGTATTGCAGAAGTGGTCAGCCTGTCTGCTTCAGCAATTAATTGTAGTCCAACAATCACAATGCCACCCACTTGCTGGGCATGGCAGTCATGACCCTTGCCTTTCTCACGTCTACTAAAACATTTCCCTGTATTTTCTCAATCTCCTTTCCTCCCATTCCCCTCTCCTTGTCTTGTATTGGTTTGGGTAGCAGCTAGTTGAGTGACCCTTCAAAGACTGAGCAAACAAAGGGAAAAACGCTTTGCCTTTAGAAACACTGCATAATCCTGAGGAAATTGTTAAAATTATAGAAATAGAAGACAGACCAGTTCATTATAACCAGTTGAAAAACAATTCTTTAGCAATAGCTGACTGAACACAAAACACTGAGTACTTTTAATATAAATTTGCTTATATGGGGCTCATTTCACGGTTATTTTTCTAAATTAACATTTTAGCATAACATAAATACATATATGGAAATGGAATTTTTATTTTTCCTATTCTTATTTCTAAATAAGAACTCAATTACTTATTTTTAGGCCATATGAAAATAAAACCTATCTCGCTGTTGGGGGCATGAAGACGTTAATGTTGAATGTGTCCTTATTTAATGCTGGAGACGATGCCTATGAAACAACTCTGCACGTCCAACTCCCCCCAGGTCTTTACTTCATCAAGATTTTAGACCTGGTAAGTACTACATGACACAGAAGCAAGATGCAACTCAGTGACTTAATTTTTTTAAAACATTAAGTAGTATAATTTATTTCATGGATCTGAGACATAAGAACTTGTGGCATAGTCCTAGTATTTAGAATGATGACTCAGGCTCCTAGCTATTGTAAGACTTCCTCTATAGCCCTGCTCAGAAATGCAGCTTCCTTGAGCTCTTAAATCCAAGGGCATCTGCTCCCAGTGCTGAGTCGCTTGGATGCCACGTTTCTACTGCCACAGGATGTAAGGCACCAGGACAATGCTCCTCTTGGTTGATCCTTGGGCCAGGCACCCAGAGGTATGGTGTTCATTTCAAGTTGACTCTGTTATGTACAACCTTCTTCCTAAAGGGCTTTCCATATGTCAAAAGCAGCAGCCCCCTATTGATTCAGAAATCCTGGTGCCAAGCCAAGTCTTAAGCCAGTTCTCCTTTTCCCAGAGTTCAGAGCATTTGGAAAGTTTTTCTTACCACAGTGCCTCGGTCACAAGCACTTAAAGCCACCAGTGATGCTATAGAAAGTTGGAGCTTCAGAGATGAAAGCCTCAATTGCTTTCTCCTTTGAGAATTCTCTACTGCTTAGCAAATTCACCTTCATCTTACTGGAGTGTTGAGAAAGAACTTCAACACCACACAAAGATATATTGACACATTTCCCAAGAACACTAGGAGCCTGTTTTACAGGAAAGGGGAGAAGCTCCAGGAATTCATGGAATTTGTATTTTTAGATATAACTTGGTATTACTGTGATTAAATATCTCAAATATACTTTCACACAATGGAATATAGATCTTATGGATTCCTTGCATTTTGATATTTCAAGGAATAAGCGGTCAGATTAGGGAGGGGGGATATGCCAAAGTGAATAAAAGCCACAGGCTAGGAATTTTTCAATGGAGATTTTATGTGAATATTATAATGCATTTTATTTCTACTTATTTATCTCTAAACAGAACATTATTTCCTAGAAAAGTAAATACTTCTAGGATCACTTCCTTTTCAAACTCATCCCTACACATATGTTATAAATTTCTTATCCCCTTCCTACCCAAACCAGTTTCATTTTTCACTTTCAGGAAGAGAAACAAATAAACTGTGAAGTAACAGACAACTCTGGCACAGTCAAACTCATCTGCACCCTCGGTTATATATACGTAGATCATCTCTCCAGGGTATGTGGTTAGCACTTTCGGTTTTCACTTGCTAACAGGAATATATTTTTCCTCCCCACCCCATCTTTATGCTGTACATATCGTGTGTGTGTATAGATATAGATATAGATATAGATATAGATATAGATATATAGATATATTTAGACTGGGAAGTTCAGTGGTGTAATAATGGCCAAGTAAACTGAGCCTGAAATCTCTGAGCTTTGTGTTTATATTCTTGGCTGTGTTAGTGGTTAGCAAGGGGGGCACGCATGTTGAAGTGGGCGAGTGATTGTGTCAATCAGAATTGTCAGCCCCACCCTCTCTAACACTCCCCCCACCCCACCCCAGGTGGCCCTGTCTGCCAGGCATGTTACCTCTGCTACACACAAAAAAGGTGTTTTTGGCAAGAGTCCCCACTCAAGTTGTGAAAGCATTTCTAATTTTGTCCGTCTGGACCTGCCTGTCTTGACATTCGGAGTCGGCTTTGTCTGTGTGTGCTACTTGTGGGAAAGCTTGCACTTTAAAATTGCACTTCACTGCCAAGGAAGGGGTGGGCAGCTGATGCCTCTAGAATAGCTTTAAGCATATAGTCCGTCAAAAATAAATCACGAAGAAAAATTAAAATTCAGATGGCAAGAAAGTGTGCTGTAGGTTTTTCCTTGAAGTGGGTCCTTCCTATTTTGCAGGTAGATGTGAGCTTTCTCTTGGATGTGAGCTCACTCCGCACGGCAGAGGAAGATCTGAACATCACTGTGCTTGCCTCCTGGTATGGTTTATCACGAAAAGCAAAGTATACTCAAGGAACTGCAGCCCTGTATTTTGAGGGAGGCTTTTGAGGAGCCTTGGATCTGTGTCACATTAATGTCTGTGAAAGAAACCTTTTCTTACCTGGTTGATTTAAAAACCAACAACAAAAAAAAAATCTATCTAACATTATAAGCAAATAACTGCTTAGAAGACAGCAAATCTTTCCCTACTCTACCCTAAAAATATTTTTACTACCAATGTTTTATTCCTACTCTTCCAGAAGCATTTGTTGAACCAAGATCCAAACATTCCTTTAGGGATACATAAAAGGAAATTGTTTTCCCCAAAGATGATTTTGTCTTACGGGATCTAAACATGGTATATTTTGTTTCTGTAGTGAAAATGAAGGAGAAATGGACAAACTGATGGACAACAAAGTGACATTAGCGGTACCTCTAAGATACGAGGTTATGCTAGCTGTTCATGGGTAAGTAGGCAAGAGGCCTCTGAAGTTTCGAGTTGATGTTCCGCTCCACTGCTGCTCATTGTCAATGAATCATATTTAAACATTAAAATGTTAGGATGCTTTGTCTCTTAGAGGTTACCTCAGTGCTGCTACACTTCCTTAATTAGCTATTCCTTGTCTTAATTCACTCTGTAATCATTACTGAGACTGCTTGCTGGAAGAGCCCAGCAAGCCTCTATCTAGCGGGGCACAGTGGGAGCCTGTTGTTTGCTGCAATGTAGGGGTACCCCGTGTTCTTTAATGTGCAGTTTGCCCACTTATATCCCTGGCAAGTTCAAAGGACTATGAGCTTGGGCAAATTGCTAGTCTCCAGAACCCACAGCTACCTACATGGCCACCGGCTGGAGGCCTGAGCAAACTGGTCACAGATGGCCCTTGTCACTCATTACATCTCTAGAATCATGTACTTCTGTGACCACAGCCCCTATGCCAGCCTTCTCTGCTTCTTCCTGATGTTAGCAGTTGCTGAGTGGATTCTTTTCTGCTTCACGTAGTGTGGAGGAAGAGTGAAAGGAAGATGCAGGAACTCTCTTGCAATTCTGTTGGCATTTATTCAGCCTCCTACTCATACTATGGCTTTGGTTTTTTTTTTGTTGTTGGTACCAGGAATCGAACTCAGAACCTACCTTGTACTTGCCAGGCAGGCTCTTGTAGCTGAGCTATATCCCTGGCAAAACTAAAGCTTTTAAAGTACTGCAAAATAAATAGACAAATGAGTGTCCCTTCTTGCCCTACCTAAAATCATTTTAACTATTCATAAAAATGGCACACAATGATAACAACATAAAATGTCTATCTAAACCTGATGGAATTGTCAGGTTTGAGGTAAAACAGGAAAAAGGTGGTCATTTAAGGGTGAGACCTGGAGGGTCAGTGGATAAGCAAATAAAAGGTGACCACATGTTGCCTGGCTTTGAGTATTTGTATCACCTCTCATTCTTCAATTTTCTTAAGATGATTTTTTCCATTTTTCACATCTCATTACTTTGGGCAAGGAACGTCCTACAACACTTAAACTACACAAGATTACATATACCATTGATCAGTTCTGATTTCTTTCCTGTTGAATGGGTCCCTAAAATATGACTTGACCTAATGTTGGCTGTCGAAAGTGAAGTTTTGGAGTAGGACTTCCTGAGTGTGGTTCCAGGGCTTACTACTGACCACACATGTGTCATGTAGGGTGAGAGAGAATGCCAGCCTTGTACTACAATAAAACATGGATGAGCCTTACATACACCATTGAAGAGTTCTATCCATGGGTGACTTGTTCCCCAGACTTGGGACTCATTATAAATGGCTGGCCAGAATAAGGGGTAAAAAATAACTGAAAAGTAGGTTAGATTTAGGTATACAGCCCCAAGAGAAAGCTAAGGATATACCTCCTTAGCAAAATGTGGCAAAATATGAATGAATCATTTCAGTGCCGAAAGCGGGACAGTAGTCAGCACAGTGGGGCAGGCAGGCTTAGGAAGGTGAGAAAATATTGAGAATAAAACATGTGGCCTCAGTTTTCTTACTTGGTCAAATAAAAACCCATGAACAGGAACAAGGATCCTGTGTAACTCTTACATATGCTGTGACGTGTACAGAGAAAGAACACAGTCCCTCTTCAGAGAACGCCTTTCATTCCAATTTTCTTCCTTTCAGGTTTGTGAATCCAACTTCCTTCATGTACGGATCTAGTGAGGATGGCGAACCTGAAACATGCATGACTGAGAAGATGAATTTCACTTTCCATGTAAGAAAGGGTGATAGTGTCGGAACTGGGCGGATGTCACGGAGGCTCGGCTCCCGTCCTTCTGAAGCGGGTGGTTGTGCTGAGACTCAGACCTTTTCTTTTCACACTGCAGCTTTCCTGTTTCTTATTTTTAGAACTTTTATGAGTACATGTTTGCCTTACATGATGATTATATTCCTCATAGGGAATTGGTCCACGTGCATAGCACACTTCGGTCTTTGTGCTTCCCTTTGCCCTCCCTGCCCTTCCTAGTCCCTCCTCTCTTTCTCCATGTCCTTCCTATTTGTGGAAGAGCCATCAGGCCTCGTCTCCTCACAGGACAGCTCACACTGAGGTTGTGCCTGCAGCACTGGGGTGAGCTGATCCCAAAGGAGATACGCATGGGATGACAGGCCCGGGGAGGACATCCGTGGATCTCTTCCAGGTTCAAGCCTTATAACAGCCCTCACATTACCGAGTAAAGAAGGCTCCTACCCTCTGCTTCTCCACAGGTTTATGGGCTGTCACTAGCACTTTAGCAATTAGTGAAAAGCAAAGAATCCCATTATGCTCTGGAAATATTAATACATGTGCAATTTATTTTACAAAACTGCTGTCAAACAAATTCTTTTTGTGGTGCACATGAGTACCTAATAACAGTGTCTATAAAAAGCTTTAGGATCTAAAGCACTGTTCAGACGTTTTTATATATATAATCCATAGGTTTTGAGTCTTCCAGTAAGTACAGTATATTTTCCAAGGTGATGCTTTACAAAATTCATATCAGAATCACCTGTGGTACACACACAAAATGCAAATTTCTGGGCCTGCCCCAGATCTATTGAAAATAATGACATTAAAATCCTATTGATTCTGTCTCCTCAGTTTTTGTTGTTAGTATACAATGCTGGACAATTTACTCCACCATGAAGTCCTAAGAAATATTTGTTAGGACCCCAAAGGGGATTGTGCTGAAAGAGAAAAGATGGACTCTAGAAAGCCTATTAATTAACTTGCCACTAATTGTTAACAAGTATTTTCTAATTAATGGGGAGACAGAGACTAGACAAAAGTACTCTTTGTAGAGTGGTGGGGTCTGAGTGGCAGGAGGTGACCAACAATGAAGCATCATTACCAGGTAGACTGACCACTTCCTTACATCAAGGTGACCTTCACCATAGCCCTGGGCAGTGCTAGGTACCCACCGTGGACCTTTCTCCTTCCCATGCTCTCTGCTTTTGCGATGAAGCACCCATCCCAAATGTAGACACAGGCTCTCCATCTGTGTCATACACAACCAGATTACTGCAGGTGTGCAAGTCATCCTTCTCTCATTCAGGCATTGCTTAACACCTTTTTTGGGTACTGATTTTATCATTAAGCCTTTATCATTAAGCCCTCTGTAGGCCACACTTAGGTCCAACCTCCTGTCAGGGATCTGTAATCCCCAAATTTATCAACAGGCACGAGATACCCTTTTGTGCATTTTTATTAAGCACCCATTGCTCTTCATGAAAACTCAATAACATACTTAACTCATCTTCTAAATCCATTTAGCATTATAATTACCCTGAATAAAACCACATTTTAAAATACATTTTTACTCACTTAGAGCTGATGATTATCTTCTCAGCATGCAGCAACTTTGTGAAAATATAGGAGTTAGAACTAGAACACCGAGAATTCAACTCTTGTCACTCTGTGCAGCGTCCATCACTGGACCATCACAAGCGCTTCTGAGAGCTGTTCCTCAGCTTGCACCCTTACACACGTTCACCCATCTCCCTCGCGATAGAGACCAAGCGGCCGTGTTTCCAGAGTGCAGAATGTGGCATGCCAACGTATGCTCATGACATCTCTTAAGTAAGCCTGGACTTTTGGCTGGAAAAAAGAGCTAAAATGAGAAAACTAAAAATTCTGACGAATGAATGAACTTTTAATATCCTGACTATAGACATCCTCTCTACCTCTGATGTCTCACTGTTCGCAATAAACACTGACCACTAGATATGTTGCCTGCTCACCCAGAACCACACTGATTTCTGTATTTACATAATGAAGTTGCATATTTAAATTATTCTAAATTTTCTTTTCCTTGTCAGGTTATCAACACGGGCATTAGCATGACTCCAAATGTTAGTGTGGAAATCATGATCCCAAATTCTTTTGTTCCCCAAACCGATAAACTGTTCAACATTTTGGATGTCCAGGTAAAACTGAGTTCTGATCTTTATATTCAGCCTGTGTTAAATAATAAAACAAATAGAGTCCAGTCCTTCATTCTTAGTATTGCTAAGTCAGGGACTTCTGTTCCCTTCTTTCAGTCTCATGACTGAATGAATTCATCATGCATTAGTATCATATAGGGCAAGAGAGATAGCTCAGTGAACTAAGCACCTGCTTAAGCAAGCTCAGGGACCGGGACTCAATCCCCAGCACCATATGTTGTGCTGGCCCTGCTCCCAGGCATGTTGAGCCCACCACCAAGTCTGGGCATGGTGGTACACGCCTTTAATTCCACCACTGGGAGGCTGAAAACAGGAGGATCACGCTGAATCTGAGCTGTGTTGTGAGACCCTGTACCAAATATAGAGCTTTAGAAGTCTAGAATAGTGGAACTTCATTTGACTTACACAATTAAACTCTCTTCTATCATGTATACTGAGTAATTAGACATGTTTTCTTTGTGATATGGATATGTTAAACTAATTTAGCCGGCAGACTTCTCCATGAAGCTTGAAACTGCTGTGGAAAGATTAATGGAGCCTTTCAAGGAAAACAAAATTTAAATAACTTATGAATCCAGTTTTCTCTTATTGATCCATCAGAATTCTTCTTACCTCTAGGTAGTAAAAAAAAGTATTTACCAAATGAAATACATATCTAAAATGTATTTCAGTCTATTTTTGAAATCTTGCTTGAATTCCAGATTTAGATAGTAGGACATACAATTTTATCATCTTGTTTTGCATATAAAGCCAAAGAAAGGTTTAACTGCAGGCTAATCCTCAAATTTATTTTTGTCCCCTCTCATATTCTGTAAGGTTAAGGTCATTCCATCAGCATAGAACCTAAATCCAACCCTTGACAACTCTGCTGGGATTCTGTTCATGTCTTGCCGCAGAGACTTAAGCTTTCCTAAATAATTCTGTCCAAGTATTTTCATGATCTTTCCACAACTTGATATGGTTTAGAAAATGTAAGTAATTAGAAGTTTTAAGCCACACTGTGTCCTTTTCAACATTAAATATAACATTTTTCTTGCTTTCGGCATTTACAGACAACTACTGGACAATGCAAGTTTGAAAATTATCAAAGGGAATGTACATCAGGGCAGAAGAGGGATGCTGTGGAGACCTTAAAAGGCATCCTCAAGTTCTTGTCAAAGACTGACAAGAGGGTATTGGTAAGTCTTAGTCCATCGTGTTGTAGTTTTCATGTTCTAAAAAAGGCCTGAAGGGTCCAAAATAGACAATGGATGTGAAATGGGAAGAAACTTCTACAAAAAAGAAAAGTAGGGGAGGGGGAAAGAAGGACAGGAAAAAGAAAACAGCAATACAGTTGTACTTCCAGCTTCTCTTAGTTCATTGAGAAAAGTTTATGTCAACATTGTTTGGACAATTTTTCATGCCTCTATCTTGTACTATGAGTAACTGCTGCGAAGACAGCAATGCACAACGTATTAGCTATTGTTATTTAGCTATTGTTTTGAAATTTTGTGGGTTTTTTTTTTTACTTTATTTTTTGCATTTTAGGGAAGGGTCTACAGGGTGTTCATGGTCTCACTACCAAATCAGACTCATAGTGATCCGCTTGTTTACAGCCTCCCAAGAGCTGGGATTACAGGTGCACACCACCATGCCCAGTCTCCATTGCCCTCTCAGTGCTCCCCGGGGGGTGAGGCCAGGGTTTTTTCCATAACATAAAATTTTTAAAAATAAAAGGCATAAAACACTAGTGGGAGCTGCCAGCTGAGTAGTGGAGAGGACCCAGGAGTAGGGCGCATCCTTGCGTGAAAGGGTAAGCATGATTGGAGGAGCAGGGAAGACCCAGCGTTCGCTAGAGATTCCAACCTCATATTCTACCAAACGTCCCTGGGTGTGGCCCAATCCGGTCCCAGACCCTTTCAGAACACTGTCGCCTGGACAGCCTCGCCTATTCATTCTCTCCATCCTCATGAGCCTGGGAACAGAAACTAGGTGAGCAATCACCCCGTTCAAATGATGCAAGAGTAGAACACAGAGTCTCGCAGGACTCTGTTACTGAGAATGGCGAGAACACGTGCTCCACTTCGAACACTTCGTTTCTGTTACAACTTACAAAACAAACATTTTGTGTTTTATTTAAAGCGAGTTTTAAATGCCACTAAGGAAAGCAGATATTTGATGGCATGTTCATGGAAAGACAAATTATGAAATGGCATAAAAGATTGTTAGTTTTTATGATGATAATTTTGAAGGTAAATGTTGAGAATTTTTAATGTAGTACTTTTATATTTTTTTGTAGTACTGCATGAAAACTGATCCATACTGTTTAAATATTCTATGCAATTTTGGGAAAATGGACAGTGGAAAAGAAGCTAGTGTACACATTCAGTTGGAAGGCCGGCCATCCATTTTGGAAATGGTAAGTCTAAAATACATGGACAGCGTCACAGATACATGCATAAATATCTAAGTTTAATCTCATCCAGGCAACATCGTATGAAGGCATTTGGCAAATGAAGGTATAAATAAAAATTTGGAATAAAACTTAAAATTGATTTCTGCTTATCACTTCAGAACTCTAAAAACTATGGTATAATGGAGTAGTTTAGAAAGCATGCCCAACTCTTTTTAAACCTTAACTAAATCAAAGAAACTGGCCATCTTCACATTTCATATAACCTTAAAAATTCTTTTCACAATGCTTTCAATTATCCATACAATCTTTTGAAAGTAGTTATGTAGTAAAATCAAGGCTTTCATAAAGTGAAACTAAAGCATCAGAGTATACCAACAATACCAAAACATAATAATGAAAAAAACACACACACATTAGAATGACATTTAAAATTTAAAAATAGGGCTGGGGAGATAGCTCAGTGGAATAAGTGCTTGCCTGGCAAACACAAGGTCCTGAGTTCGATCTCTGGTACCCACCCCCCCCACACACACAACAGAAAAACACCTACCTGTCTGTTGGACTTTTTATGAAGTGCACTTTGAGATGAAACTATTTTTATCTGAAGTCCTATTGTGCAGTCTCCTCGTCTGCTCAGTATGAGCAATGTTTAGTGTTTAGATTAAATGAGATGATTTATGGCAGCTGTTGCAGTTCTTTCTTTTTACAGCAGTGCTGGGGATTGAACTCAGGGCCTGCACACTGAGCTACATCCCTAGCCCTTTTCATTAAAAAAAAAAAATATTTATTTATCGTTTATTTGGCACAGGGTCTTACTACATAGCTCAGACTCATAGTGATCCTCCTGTGTCAACCTCCCCAGCACTGGGGTTACAGGTCTGCACCACCACACCCGGTTTAGGGCCAGCAAGGCATGTGGTGCCAGGGATCAAGCCCAGGTCCTGTGCTTGCCAGACAGGTGCTCAGACCACTGAGCTATCTCCCCTGCCCCCTTCTCATTTCACCATCTCCCTGAGTGGCCCAGACAAGAGAGAGATTGGTCTATGTCAGCTTCAGCTGTGCTGTCAAGTCTGGAGACCAGGAGAAAGTCCCCTAACTTCTCAGGTTGCCATCTTACCTTCCCCATGCTTCTCCACAGTGAGACTGCTGGTGTTTCAAAGCAAGTAATTTTTATTGTCAGGCACTGTCCTGTGCCATGTGTGGTATTTAGCAGTATCCCCTGCTGCTGCCCACCGGACACTGGTGGTACCACGGCCCATTCTGACACAGGTATCTCCAGATAGTGCTCTGAATTTAGACGAAGCTTGTAAAATGTCAAATAATCTTTACACAGTAGTTTTTAACTTTTAAGTTTCTTTAAGAACCTTTTTAAGAGCCTGACCAAGGAAAATAGTCTCATTGTAGCATTTATAGACAAGAAAACACTGTACCTCTGCAAAGCCTGTACACGGACCACCAAGCTCTGTGTGTTCCGAGTTATAAAGTCCTGACTGTAGGAGTAAGACTCTGAGTTCATGCCCTGATTTTATATCCAGATTCTATTACAATTTGCACCAGATTTCTTTTAAAAGAAACGTTAGATTTGAGAGAATGTTTATCAGGTTACAAAAAAAAATGTCTCATTTGGGGATAAAAATGTAACATTCCCAAGGAAATAACCTCTTATTACAGTCTAACAAATAATATTTAAATCAAGTTCCCTGCCACATAGTTATGCTTAATAAAAGGGTTTTGATGAAATAATACCATATAAACCTATACTAAGACCACGCCTGGGAACTCGTGGGAAACACTGCATGTCAGTAAACTGGAAGACAAACTGCAGAAACAGCTAGATAATACATGGGACATAAGAATTATTGTGGGTTGTTTTTTTTTTTT
>NDGM010976645.1:0-15625 GCA_002564305.1 Octomys mimax | reverse complement strand
ATTGAACTCAGGCCCTTGCACTTGCCAGGCAAGCGCTTATTCTACTGAGCCATCTCTCTGGCCGTCCATTCAGGTTCTTGAACACACCGTCTTGGAGGCTTCTCAAATTCCCCAGATAGCGAAGGTGGAGACTCTTGCTCATCCCAAAATGCAAACTGGCATCCAGTTTAGGGCAAGGTGGCTGCCAACCGAAATGTGACTTATTGGGTGCCTGTCACTGACTTTAAATATAAATCTAGCTGAGTTAACTAAAACACACGGAGTCAGCCTCTCAAACTTTCAAGGAGCAGAGAGGAAGCCTCTGACACTCTTCTGTTTCGCACAAATATTCACAAAGGATTTCAGAGTTTCAGAGCTGAAGGTCCCTCAAGGTCATTACGTGACAGTTTTTCATTTCTAAAATGAAGAAACTGGCAGGGCTGGCGAGATAGCTCAGTGGATTAAGTGCCTGCTTAGGCAAGCTCAGGGACAGAGGTTCGATCCCCGGCACTAGGTGTCATGTCGGCTCCACCCCTGGGGGCTCAGAGCCAGCCACCAAGACCTGGCATGGTGACATACATCTATAATCCCAGCATACACCTGTACACTACGAGTCTGAGTTGTGTAGGGAAACCCTGTATCACATACATAAGACAATAAAAGTAAAATGAAGAAACAGGGGAGGGTTCCCTTAAGTACTTGCAGTGCAACGCAGAGTTCTTTCTTGTTTTATAATGCCTCCTTCTATTTCCAAAATCATGCTTCTCACATAGGCAGCCTTCAGGAAGATAGAAACAATTTCTCTAACGAGCAAGATTGGTCTACCAGCTTGGATGCTTGGATGAGGGCGTCGCAGACTCAGTTTTGTTTTTTTTTTCTTTCCAGAAAGTGCTGAGGGTGCTCACTATGGCTTGGATGCAGGCTAAGCAGGTGCCCCAAGGTGCCCGTGATGAAAGCACTGACCCCAGTGTGTCAGGGTTAAGAGGCACGGGACCCTGTAAGAGCTGGGGCCTAGGTGAGGTAACCCAGTCACCGGTGTGAGACTCAGAGGGGTGAACGAGCTGGGCTTGCTCTTTGGCTCTGTGTCGAGACAGATGATATACACCCGGGCCTCCACGGTGACCTTGCCTGCCACTCCTGTAAAGCTGGTGCCCTGGGACCAGCAGAACGTCAGCTAGATAAGCCTCTTCCTTATAGGCACTCAGCCTGGAGTGTGTAGCTAAAGCAATAAAAAAGTGGACAAACCCAATGCGTTCCTTTGCTGTGCCTGTGCTCCATGGAGCCTGTCTCTGGGAAAGGCGCCACCCATTCGCCACTGGTGCTTACACCTTCACTTCCTTGGGCCACCACATCCTGCCTCTCCAGACTGATGTTTGCACATGTTCTTGGGGTCCGCTTCACTGCATGCTGAGCTTATTCAGAGTGTGTCCGAAAGCCCCAACGACCTAGGTCCAGAGAGTCCCAGGATAGACATTCGCATCCCTGAGTCTACCATTCTGTTTCACGTAGGCCAGCAGGAAAGCCCAGGGCGAGGGCTTCCTATTGGCACACAAGGGGGCTTTTTGCTCTTCCTTTGTAACCACAACCTGCAAATCACATGCAGCGCAATGCACGTAGACTCAACTTTCTCCCTCCTCTGCTCCTCCTTTTGTCTTCCTTCTATTCCCTAAAACTGCTCTGCAGTGCCAGGAGCACAGTTCCTCCCAGAGGGGTTCAGGCTGCCACTTGGCCTGGGAGGGCAGCCCTTGCTGGTGGACATGGCTATACCTTGGCATCGTTTTGATTCATTCATATTTAAAATTCAGAGGTAGTGGTCAGGGCATGCTGTGTGATGAGATAAGATATTTCAGGTAGTCTAGTGCAGGTCCTAGAGAGAGCCTGATGAATTTGGGTACTTTTAAAATGGAGTTGGCAGAACTAGGAAGGGAATTCTTAAGGAGTGCCAGTGTACCCAGCCTAGAAAGTTGGAAGGTCCAGACAAAGGAAAGAGAAGAGCAAGAAGTCACCGTTAGGTTCATCAAGCAGAGAAACCTCTGTAAGACAAGAAGTGCAAAGCTCAACCAGTGAGGTGGTTCTATATCCATGTCAAAGAGTAAAGGGCTTGGGGTAAAAGGGAGCAAGGTAGGAGAGCAAGCCTACAAAAGAGAACATAAATCAATGAAGGCAGGATGCACCAAGAGAAAGCATGTCAAGTGTTCCTCCACCTAATGCAGGGCTTCTGACCAGTCACTGGAATTTGTCACTGGAGGGTATCACTCTCCTACTGCTGCAGAGTGTAATGAACAGGGCTGACCCAAGAGATCCTCCTGTTGGACTAACTGGTTTCAATTAAGACTATCACAAAATCTAATTATCATTTTAAACTTGACTCTCAGACTCACTCTCCCTCTTGCTCTAATGGATTGCTTAATGGTCCCAGTGCAGGGCTCAGAAACACTGGAGGTTTCCTATTATTTGTCCGTCTCCAGGAAGGAGCAGGGACTTCTAGAGTGCTAGGTTTCAAGGGGAAATAGGAGTAGCAATACCCTCTGTCTGTTTGCAGAAACAAAGATTGCTAGTATTGGGAGAATGCCCAGTTCTGACTTTGACACTGCTTTGCCTTCCACTCATGAAAGATTCCCCACGGGCTACCTCTCAGCAGGATTGCCTGGCACCGTCTGTGCTCAGATAGGGAGAAGAGCTTGTTACTTTCTGGTCCTCTGGTGGACCACTCGTCACAGGTTGTCTCTCCTGCTGTTGTGCTGACATCCCCTCTTCCTAATTCTTTCGTCTCAGTCCTGCATTATGTTCAAAGTTCCTGGGCTTGGACAATATTTGGTTGACTGATAGTGGCAGTAGCTGAGTCTGCGATGAGAACAACGTGTTCGTCAGTTCTCTCTTCATTGTACCCCTATAGAGCAGCCGGGTATCTGCCAGCCTGAGTGCCATCCTGTGTCAGTGGTCCTGCCTTCTCCCTTGGGTAGCGCAGTGGGTGCTGGGTAGCCAGGGAGACACAAGCTCACACACTTCAGTGACCACATTGCACTGTTTTCCCCACCACAGTACAAGTACCTTTGGAGGTAAGTGCTGGTAAGCCTGCTTACCAATGGGAATTGTGGGACATACACAGTTCAAATAGCTTATCCATGGTCTTGCGTTAAAGTGTTCAAGTTCATGTCTGTGTGACTCCAAATTGTATTCTACTGTGTTACACCAAACAAAATTTAGAATTCATGGATTGCTGGGTACAAATGAGTTGATGTCTGAAATTGAGTGTCAGAACACCATGAATGGGTTGTATTTAGCACCAGAGCTATTCAAAAGGTAATCATTACACTTTGCTGATCCAGCCTAACAATTCTCTCCTGCTCTGCACTTGATAGCTAGTTTGAAAATCAAAACCAAAACCTACCAAACAAAACTATGCCTGTGGAGTCACAGGGAAGCCACATACAGGCTTGGCCTGGCCTGCTCGGCTAGCTCTTGTCCAGCGCCCTCACTGCCTGCCAGATACTTACATACATAGGACATGCACACCACATAGCTACACACGATAGCCACATGTCCTATGCATGCACACATAAAACACATACACTGCATCCATACACAGCACAAAGCATTGGCATGTAATACACACTCCCAGCACTCTTATGCATGCATGACACATCCCCCACACCTGAAATACACCTCACACCTCATGCAACACTACATGCAATACTCATACATAGCACACACATACATGTACAACACAACACATTCACACATTGATTCATACACACGCCCCACGGAAATCCATATATATGACGTACAATAAAACGCACACATACACTATACTCTTCCAAACATTATACCCACACACATGCACACATATACACGAGCCTTTTCACTCCTTTCTTTTCCCTGGTCTTGTTCAAGACTTATATAGGAATAACACAAAGTGAAAGCAGGCAGTCCTTATTTGGAGTGAGCGACAGCACCCCAGTTTGCTGCCTCAGGCTTTAAGACTTGAAATGGCATTTGGTGGCAGAGGCTCCTGCATCTGGACTCCAGGACACAGGCGCCTGCCCCAAGCCACTGGCACATGCCAAGGGCAGCGAGCCTCAAGAGCCTGTCTCCAGGACGAATCACCACGCCTTCAAGCGCTGAGTCCCAAGGAACGCATTACCAAATCAGGCAGCCACCGCACACTGACTTGGTGAGTGCACGTGTTGTCTCCCCTTGCAAATCTGCGAGGACTAAAAATACCTGCGCACCGCAAGGTGCCGGAGATCGCTGACAAAGGAATTTGCATTTGCAGTCAGAAACACACGCAGATCACTTCTGATGGAACCTCCCTTCCATTCTAAGCAGGTTGGGGCATTCATCATGCCCACTGCCGTCAGGAGGCAGCTAGTAAGAGGTGTGGCTAGGAATGGCTTCTTCTAAATGGTTAGAAAAAAATGTGGTTATTTTCAGTACTGTGTCTTGATTTCTCTGGTTCAAAAACACAAGTCAAATGAACGTAGGATTCTTTAGGCACACTGGGGATTTAGGGAAAGTGGGTTCATAGGAGACGTGGAGGAGCCAGGTGCCTCCCCAGCTCCTGCGGAAGGAAGCAGGGAGCCGCGAGCTGCCACCACCCAGTGAAAAGCAGAAGCAGGAGGGTGGCTCGAGGAGCCAGCCTGTTCCTTCCCCATCGCCTGGACTTGGGAGGAGAGGGCAGGAAGGAATCACAGGATCAATTAGCAGCTCAGAAGTAAATTAACCAGCAAATTAGCTTTTCACATATCCAACTGCGTCCTCTCCACCGCGGCAGCCCTACCAGGCTGCTGTTTGCGTTTTGCTCCAGGAAATGGAGGGAGGCAGCTCAGTCTGCACCCCGGTCAGTGGAGAGCGGTTCTCAGTGCCGCGCAGACAGCAGGAAGAAACTGCAGGAGCCACCAGGCTGGACTCCAGAGGCTGAGAGCTCCTCGGGCAAGGACCTCCCCTAAGGAAAGACTGCGTGCGTGCGTGCATGAGCGTGCGTGCGTGCGTGCCTGCGTGCGTGCCTGCGTCCGTGCCTGTGTGCTTGCGTTACTGCCCTGTGTATCTGTGTGTGCCTGACAGCGGTATCCGCCTATACACGGATCTTTGTGTCCTTGTGTGTATGTGTGAGTGCTGGCCAGCCTTTTTGTGTTTCTGGGTGTGTGTATCTCTGTGTCGCTGTGTCTGTTTTTGTATATTACTCCGTGTGTGTGTGTGTGTGTATCTGTATGCCCCCTCTAGGTATCTATCTATCTATCTATCTATCTATCTATCTATCTATCTATCGTCTGTCTTGGGTACGTATCTTTATATCTGTGAGTCTGCCTTGTATTTATCTGTGTCTGCACGCCGGTCTGCCTGTGTGCGCCCTTCTGTGTATATGCCTGTGCGTGTCTCTTGTGTATGTCTGGACGTGGGTGTGCTTATCTAGATATGTGTTTAACTATGTGTCTGTCTCTGTGTGTGTGTGCATCTGTGAGCTGAAGCCTGAGGAGCACGTAGGGTGTTGGGAACACAGACCTGGGCCTTTCATTACATGGAGCCACAGGCCGTCGGACCCCACCACCAGCAGATGGAGCTGGAGGTACAAGTTTGAGGGAGGCAGGCCTGGCTGAGCCAGCTGCCTGGGGTTTGCTGGAGACCTCAGAAGCGCTGACCAGGTAACACGGGGGAGTCAAGGGAGCGCACACCCTGTTTGTGGGCAGCCACGTGATCCTGAACAGACGGAGGTTCTGCTTCTTCCGAAGAGGCCAGTTGGCCAAGACCCATTGATGGAATCGCAGGCAGAAACTAAGCAGTACCTTGTTTTAGTTCTGTCTGACATTGTGGTGTCTCTCCCACACTCTGTCTCCAGTTAGAGTTTTGTAGTTTGGGTGAACCACAGAGTACAAGACACCCTTGTTTAACAAATGAGAGAAAGCTGAATTGAACAGTGTTCTCCTCTTCCTTGCTCTTTCTACTCTTCTTTTTCTCCTGTTCTGGCCCACTTTTATCCAACTCCCTTCTGTCTTTCCTTCCTTCCTCACCTCAGCCCTGAGCTCATTTAGTCAGCTCCTGACTATCCTCTCCCCACAGTCCTTTCCCACCTGCATGCCATAGTAGTACCCTTCCCAGCACAGCCCTGAAGCCACAGGGGTCTGTGCAGCCACTTGCACTGGCCCCCAGCCTGGCTCAGCCTCAAGTCCCAAGCCAGAGTGGGCTCAGTCTAGGAGTGGCACTCCTTGTAGCCCTACCACACCCTGCTGCTTTTGTCCTGTCTGTTCCAGAGCAGACTGAGCTCAGTGTTAGTCCGAAGAGCACCCCTACCTCTCTCTGCATATTTCTCTGCTTCTGTTCGTGTTTTGAATTGCCCTTCTTTTATTTCATTTCCAAATAATTTCTTCCTTCACATTCTACCTTCCTCATGCGCTGGAAATGACTGCCCTGCTCCAGTCTCCCCTGGGTGTCATTGGTGCCTTTCTGCTATAATTTCCTTCTCTGCGACACTGTGCTTCTCTAACACACACCCGATTCCCCAACCTTGAACCTGACTCACTTCCCTGGATTCCAACAACTGTCTTCCCTGGGAATTCAGCACAGCTCTCTGTTAAGCTCTAGCAAGACAAGAATTTGGACTGAGTATGCTTTCCTCTCCTCTCCCTATTCCTTTCCATTGTCTTTCCTCTTTGTTTTGTACTTTATAAAAGAAGAAGGATTACTTAGCCTATAACTTTGGAAGCTGAGGGCTCTTCGTGTCCTGTGGCCAGGGTCTCCGTGACTGTGGCACAGCCCACTGGGTAATCACAGTGTGAGGACACATGCTGGAAATTGCGTGGCGAGAGACCTTTCTTGCTGTTTGTGTAGCATCCTGCTCATGAGGCCGACCAGGGTTCCACAAGAACTACCTTAGTCCCTTCACAGGTAGCAGCTCCAGTGAGCCAAGTACCTTGGACTAAGTCCTAACTGTTAACTTCAGCACATTGCAAAGAAAACTTCCAACACGCGCACACACACACACACACACACACACACGCATACATAGATCGACATATAAATATTTGAGGCCCTAGGAAATTTCATATTGAGCTACATCTCTGATCCTTTCTAGAAATTTTTTGAGACATGGTCTCCCTAATTTGCCCAAGTGATGCTCAAACTTGCTATTCTCCTGTCTCCATCCCCCAGAATGCTGAGATTACAGACGTGAGCCCCCATTCCTGACCTATACTTTTCTCTTTGCTGAAGTTCAATGGGAAGCAATTCATAGGGGTCTTAGGCCAGCTCTGCGATCTGGAGCATGCAGTCTCTTACCTCCTTCTGTTACCTTAGCCCTTCTTCGAGGGCTTAATGGTGATTAGTAGAGTTCCAGTTTTAGAATGATGGCATTATTCCCTAGCAGCAAAGTTTGCTTTCTGGGGTCTTTGCTATAGGAAGGACACTGATGAAAGAGGGAAGATGGGTTTAAGCTCTGACAGAGTCTTCTCTCCACCTGTCCCAGCCTGGGTCTCTCTGAACATCCAGCTCAGTCACGCCTCCTGCAGACCTGAAATGACTTTCTTCCTTTCATTTTCTGATGCGCTCGCCATCTACCATGGGGTGAGTTGGTTGCGCTGCTCTCTGTGAGCACCACGGCCTTCCCAGGAGACCAGCCAAGCCTTTCTCATGTGTCTTTTGTCCCACAGAAGGTCAAAATTCCTTCAGATGCTTCAGCTCATGCCAACTCGTTGCTTTCCAAATGTTGTTTCTAAAATTCTATGCTCTCATTTTATTTTATTCTAGTCAGATGATAGGGTTTTGAAACTTCAGTGAGTATTTGTTTTTGTTTTCCTTTCTTTCTTTTTTTTTTTTGTACCAGGGATTGAACTTGGGATCTTGCACTTGCCAGGCAGGCGCTTATGCCACTGAGCTTCACCCAAGGCCCCTTAAGTGAGACTTTGGAGACTAAATTGAGTTGTGGTTCTCAGGTCAACTGCTGTCCTTTTGCCCCTTCTGTCTTGTCCTTTGTCCTTTTTCACCTGAGATGCATCAACAGTTTTCACTGTGATGCATGGAATCTTAAGACTCCAGCTTGGCCCGCCAAAGGCTAAACCCTTGTTGCCTGTGATTGCTGCTGTTCCCTTCTCTCCTTCCTTACACCCTGACGACGTTCCTGTTGCTACAGCCACAAGCCAGCAGGATTTACTGATCAGAGCCTATGTGCTACACAGAGCCATCTCATTTAACTCACGCCTCAACTCTGTAGATGAGACATCAGTTTTTCAAGACAAAAAACTGCAACAAAGAAAGTTTAAATAAGTTGACAATTTCCCCATAAAATATGGGCCTAGAGATTCTTGTATATGACTCAATAAAGTCCTTACATGCTTTTGGTATTTGGTTTAGAGTATCTCCAGTTCCTTCTCCCAGAAGATTCTGATTTTTTTTTAATGTATTTGGTACAGGGTCTCACTATGCAGCTCAGACTTGTAGTGATCCTCTTGTCTCAGTCTCCCCAGCACTGGGATTACAGGTGTGCACCACCATGCCAGGTTTTGGTGTCCAGCTCAATGTTCCTGGGAGTGGGACTGGTGTAGCATCTGGTGTCAAAGACTGAACCTGGGTCCCTACACTTGTCCAAGCAGATTCTTAGTCTGCTAAGCTGTCTTGTTGGCCCAAGATTCTTGAATATTTAAGAGGAAGACTGCTCAGAAGGTGGATTTTCCTGCACTTTTCTGAAGAGGGAGGAAACACACCTCTCTGCTGAATGTGCAGAAGAAAATGCTCTGGCCTTTGGATGCAGAGATAAACAATCCCAGTTGTATCGCTTGTTTATTGTATGAGTAAGAGAATTTAATTTAGCTTTTTGAAGCCTCTGTTTTCTTATAGAGAAATGGGACAACAATAATATTGCGAAACAGGAGTAGCGGGACTGAGATTCTTATACCTGTGAGTGTGAGCTGCTCCCCGAATAATCAACCCTATCTCTGTGGAGAGCACAGGAGTCCTGTCTTTGCTTGGTGGAAACCCTTGGCTTGGCTGCCAGGCTTGAGTGGACCTGGCATCTGACAGCAGGCTATGCACCGGCTGGAGGCCCCTGTCCCCAGCAGTGTCCTTTGGAGCTCGGGCAACTTCTCTATCCTCACTTGGGTATTCTCTCAACCTTCAAGGTGAGAAAGTGTCCACAGAGGGGGGACAACTTGCATGTTTTAGAACCAGAGATAAAATGATCTCCTCTCCATCATGGGACATTTTCCACCATGAATGAACCTAAGCTGTGGCCCATGTGCCCTGCTCAACACTTACTTAAAAATAAAAAATAAATAAATAAATAAAAAAGGCCCTTCAGTCACTTGCTCTGTAAATGATTCAGAATATTTGAGATGGAGACATAGACGTATCTTTTAAAAATATCCCTGCTTCAAAAGAACTGTGCTAGGTGTGGTAGAACGTGCCAAGAGGGACCTATTTAAGCCTGAGCGTGTCTAAATGCAGAATCTGCAAGCTGCCTTACAGAAAGGGGAAAGCAAGACAGCCCATCTAAAAGCATGTAGTGTTGCTCAAAAAAAAAAACAGCAGAAGCTACTGTCAGTTTACTGTTTGTTGGTGCACATGCTAAACACCACCAGAAAAGAACTGGCGTGGCCCTGGGACCAGGCATGCTGTGTCCCCATCGGGGAGGACAGGAACGGCAGGCGACACACATTGTCTGTCTTAGTCTCTGCAGCCGAGAGCTAAGTTTATTGTTCAGTGATCCTAGGTTGTCCAGCCCAGGTGCGGCCTGATGGGTTTCTTTTCTTGTTCATTTTGACTGGTTTGCATCTCTATTTTTCTTTTCTTGCTTTTTGGCTTTATAACTGTTTTAACATCACAAGCTCTCTTTGCCCATTTTTCTAAGTAGGAGGAATATAAATCATGAGTAAATAAATACGGCTACTGAGGCAATGCAAGACTCCTGTGAAAGTGCAGGTACCCCAGGCGGGCAGACGCAGCAGGATGGAATACTATTACAATGTGCTTTATCCTTTGAAGAAAAAAAGCCCTGTACCTGTTAGTGATGAAATATTGCCTACGTTATCCATAGGAAAACTTCACAATGTGGAGTGTTTCCTCCTGAAGAATCCAAGGAGGAGCTGGTGACAGCACTGTCCCTCCTGCCTAGCCTCGCCCCTCCTCTGGAGACTCCTTGCCTCTGCTCTGGCCATGAGCTGCCTTTCTCCACTTTCCATGCATCTGTGGCTATGGGGCCCCTTGGTCACTCCTCTCTTATCCTGTACCTTGACTTCCCCTTTGTGTCTCCCTGCAGCTCCTGCAGTTTCTCCTAATTAAGAATGAAGAGTTTCAGTGAATTTCAGTCCAAAAACTTGGAGAAAATGTTAGCTCCTTGAAGGGATTTCAAAGCCTCTCACGCAGCCCTGCTGTGTACCCACGCACAGTCCCCATGGCACATTCATCCACAGGCTGCATTCATTTATCCATACTATGGGGTAGAGTTCCAGTGCACCAAAGACACCTTATTACTACATCATTCTCTGTTGGTACAATTCTACCAAACCCCAGATGTAGAGGAGATTAGAATCAGCCAGCACTGGCACAAATTATGCATACAGTGAGAGGATTCAGCCGGGTTTGGCATGAACTATAGGCAGACAGGTGAGATGCAGCAGCTCTCAGGCGCTTGGGCCAGCCCTTCATTAACCTTGGGGAAGTCCTTCCTTAAATTTAGCTGTGGCTCAGCACCATCTGCCTTTCAGATACGAAGTTTCAGAATGATTATGCACAGAGAGAAACAGCTATTGGCGTCCTTATAGGCGCCCAGGTCTGTCAATTTCTCGGGGCTCTTCGAACTTGTTGTTTCATTTGTCTTGATTTCCCAAAAGAACCAGCAGCTGCCTTGCATATTGGCTCATTCAGCCAAGGTCTGCGCTCAACACTGCAAACATCCATCCTATTCATATTAACAAAGAGTAAATTATTTGTGACCATCTATGTCAAAATTTGATCAATACTGCAGAAGTTTAAAAGAGCTGGTATGTCTGTGTGGTTGTGTCCACATGTCCTTGGAATGGAGAGGATTCTGTGGATAACGAATGTGAATAGTGGAAGTGATGTTTTAAGACCAAAATCAATTGATTTACATTCTTCTATCAGTTGGTAGTGGTTATCTTGAAAGATGTTAATCATTGAGAATTTTTGAAGAATTATTTTATCATGTTATGAGCTTTTAAACCAGATTTAGAGATGTTGTCACTTAAAATTAGTAATAAAGCATTTAATGCCACACCTTAATGACTACTTCAATGTGACAAGAAAACAGATAAAGGTTATTTAGATCTCACATCTGTCCTCAGAATTCAAAATGTGAGAAAATGTGAGTTGGGACAACCAGAATCATCCATCTCTGTCTGTGCAGAAGTGTGATTGGCAGTCCTGAAAGCTATACCTTGAGGACATGTGGCCTGTGCTCATGGCTTTCCCCTGATTTTAAGGGATTTCTCTTAAGATGAATTTTTCTCATCATGATACTTAATGTTTCCACTTATTGTTATTTTTTAAAAAATGCTAGCATAGTCTCATGTCAAGAAAATAACAAAACATTTTCCATTAAAAAGTATTTCTAGTCAGGCACAGTGATGCAGGCTTTTTTTCTTAATGTATTTAGTACAAGGTCTACAGGGTCTACAGGGTCTCACTGCACAGATCAGCCTCATTGTGATCCTCCTGTTTTCAGCTTCCCAAGCACTGGGATTATAGGCATGTGCCACCACGCCCAGTCTCAATTACTGTCTCAGTGTGCCCTGGGGGTGGGGCCAGCTCTGCACACTTGGCATTGAACCCCAGCCACTGCATGCTGCCTAAGCGAGCACCTTAATCCACTGAGCTATCTGGCCAGCTCTGCAGGCTTGTAACTCTAGCATTTTTTTTGGAAGCTGAGGATTACAAATTTGAATCCAGTCTGGACAACTTAGTCACTTAGACTCTCTCTCAAAATAATAATACTAATCCTAAGAAATACACTGAAGAAATAGCTCAGTGTGAAGGCCTTGAAGTTGATCCCCAGGAAAACACACACACACACACACACACACACACACACACACAAGAAAAAATATTTTAGTGCTTCTTAGGAAACAATTTAAACCTAGAGTCATATATATTTCAATTGATCCAAATTTGTAATAGTGATATTCACATCATACATGCCCTGATGTAGGAGACTGTAGTGAAATCTAGACTGTAGTATTGTTTGTTCATTCTCAGCCATGGTCTAACAATTGAATTAATGAACACTTGTCTCCTGTGTAGACCCTTCTCTGCTCCTTCCAAGTCCACCTTCATTATATTCTAGTTCATCTAAATATGAGGAATAATTAGGATTTTACTTTATTTACTTCTTTTTGTTTAACTTCACCTAATCTACCAGATAATACCAGGGCCCCATGGTTACCAAAGATCTCCTTCTGGTGTAGAAAAGAGCTCATAAAATCAATTATCAGTATTAGAGTTTTTAGTGTCATGGAAAGGGCTGGAGAAATGAGAAATGTAGTTGTGAATGGTAATCGGAGAGACCTTTAAGACAAACTGCCTACGAAAGGCCGCAGCCCTAGTGCATCCTGGACATCTCTTCCCTGGGTCCTGCTTGTGGCCAAGACCCTTGGCGGCAGCAGCTGGACACTCACTGGGTGCCCCTGCTGGGTCTGTACCACATCCCAGGTCCTCTGCCAGTCACCTGCTCGGGAAAACTGCCCAACATCCATGCTTCTTGTTCCATTGTAGATAAAATGAAGCTGGAATGATATCACTACCTTTGAAAGTTTTCTCACCACTTAACTTTTCCCACTTACTGGGCTTCCTAGAATATTTTATGAGGGAAGGTTTTCTTTTCCATTTTGCAAAAACAAAAACACAAAAATCTCAGTTTCCTTCCTTATAAGAGTTCATGAGTTCTCCAAGGAAGAGACCTGTGCTGTGTCCATTTTCCCATCTCTAAGGCCCACCTGCAGACCTGGTATATGATAGAGTAGACGATACAGTGCCTTTTTACATGTTCAATGAATGAATTAACGAATGCACGGATGGATGCATAATAATGCAGGAAATCTCTTGCTCCGTGTATTTCTGCCAAGCACAGTCATGGTTGCCATGATAATGAAAGGAGAATAGAAAATTTAAAAAGCAAAACAAATGTCTCTAAGGAAGTCAGGGAAACCTTTTACAGGATTATGAAATGTCATGGATTTTAAGTATCATGAAAGCAAGATTATCCTTACAGAGTCCCTTATTTACAGTAACCTGTAAACAACCCAACACAATGAATCATTTAATAAGGACTTTTGATAATGATTAATTGAAGGTGACAATAGCACCCTCCATTCTGTGGCTCCTCAGACACATTGTCCTGGATACCAAGTGGCCAGGCAGCCCAGGACAATCTCGTCCCCACTCCTTCCTGTGTCCTTCATTTATTCTCTATGATTCCCTTTAGGGACAGGCTTTCCTAGAGTGTGTTTCTGTCCCTCTTCCTTTGGAGGGCCAGAGAAGTGACAGCCTAGGGGACAGCTGGTGGCAGAGGTGGCCAGCTGCCTATTGAGGAGGATCTGTGTAAGGGAGAGTCAGCCCATAGGGTGACACTTGACAATTTGTTTTGAACTTCTCTGTTATTTCCAGTAAAGCGATTTCCTTGACATTTTCTTGTGGCATTTAAAGGAGGGTGACAGTGGATTTTCTTTTCCTTTATCATCCTTTTTCTTTCTGTCCCCCTCTAAAATGATTTATCTGCTCTTTTTTCAAAAGTCAGCACTCCTCAGAATCTAATAAGCAGTGAGAGTGAGGCCCATGTGTGCTTCTCCTCCCAGGTGGGGACCGGCCTGCAGGGCAGTGCATGCATTGGGGGGCAGCAGTATGCAGAGGGAGGCCCACATGTGCTTCTCTACCCACGTGGGGACCGGCCTGCAGGGCAATGTGGGCATTGATGGGCAGCAATGCTGTAGACGGAGGCCCACGTGTGCTTCTTCACCTGGTGGGGACCGGCCTGCAGGGCAGTGTGGGCATCAGGGGAAGCAACATCTGCACAGTGTCCCACAAAGCCACGTGGAGATCATAGGGCTAAGCAGGCTGCCGGACACACTCTATGTGCCCCTCTCATCTCTGCAGTCACTCTCTGGCTTGTGGATTATCCACAGCAGATCCTCAAACCCAAGCAGCTCTCAGGTGCCTGGCCCTATTACTCTCCAGACAACTCATCATGAAAAGACCAATTAATTTTAATCCTAGCCCAGGCAAAACATAATTAGATAAATCTGCCTGCAGAATATCATAGAAAGCATTTCAAAGCCAGAAGCAAGTTAAGTCCACCTCACCGCTAGGAAGGCCAGCAGGCTACATTTTTCACTTCGTCTTGGCACACTGGAACCACCTTTCAGGAGGTTACCTTCAAGGGCAATGTCAGCAGAACTGAGAAGGACCAGGTTATATGAGAGAGCCCACTTCCGTCCTTAGACTATAATAACAGTGACCATGCCAGAGGAGGCAGTGCAAGACCTGTTGAAACAATGAACATAAGCTGTGAAGCAAGGTGTGGACATACAGCACACTTCTTTGCTGGAATGGGGCCGTCCTACCTGCTGGACAGTGCCTGCTCCTGTGAGCAGCGAGCGTGGCCCTCCTGCCCTGAAGGCCCTGTGCTTCTCTCCAGAGCCCCTCCACGCTGGGTTTTCTCACCCTGCTTCTTGCAAGGCTTGACTTGAGGATTTGAAGAAGCATGCTCTTTCCAAGTGGACCTCCAGAAGGAATCTGGCCAGAATTCCTGATCTCAGATAACAGAAAGGGGCTTTCTTAACAAAATGTGTACCTGCAACACCCTCCAGAGACTTAGCAATTTGCCCCATGGGTCCTGAGGGTGCTTTTGTTCTTTTCTGGGACACAGCAGCCACAAAGCAATAATGAAATATACCATCTCAAGCACATTTCAGTCTCCTCAGGTCTCCATTTTTCTTTCTTTAAATGCTTATGTAATAAATGGGATTTATAATCAGAAACCATAAAATGTCTGATTTATTACTCAGCTTGATGACAATAGTTAATAACTTGTGTATATTTTATCTCATCTTCCTAATACCATGGTGTGGAGTTTGAATTCGATGGTTTCCACACATTTTGTGGAGCTGCCTTTCCCCCACGTGGGAGTAGTGCCCTTTCAAGGAGGGTGGTGCGTCTGCTTCTCCTCCTTTCAGGAGATTCGGACCCCTAGGCTCTCAGGGCGGGATGTGCTCTTCTCTGCATCACGGTCCTCAGCACCCCTGTGACGGGGACCAGGCTGGCTGTCAGAGTCACGGACTTTGGTGCCAGCAATGCTGTATTCAAGTTTGAATGCTCCAAATCTTGAAGACACTTCCTTTCAAGGTGTTTTCTGCTATAATTCTGGTATGCTTGGGAGGAACTGCTGCCCCCAGAGAGTTTGAGAATTATGTCATAACCAACTGCCAGAGGCCTCCTGGGAGGAGGGGGACCATGCTAGTGGATAGACAGACAGAGACAAGGCTTAGAAAGGAATCAACAGAAATCAGGACTACAGAACTCAGTTTCCTGGCTAGGATAGATTTATTCTTTAAGCCATTATTCTTTTCTGTTGGATATAGATTATCTTGAGAGAGAGAGAGAGAGAGAGAGAGAGAGAGAGAGAGAGAGAGAAACAGACAGACAGAGATAG
>NDGM010976616.1:0-11003 GCA_002564305.1 Octomys mimax | reverse complement strand
TATATATATATATATATATATATATATATATATATATATATATTGAGTAGACTAGCTTCAAAATGACATACTATAATTTAGCTATCTTATTTTTTAAATTTAGCTGTATCTCACAAAAACTTATTTATATTTATTTGTAAAAGGTTGTTACGTTAAATAATTACTAAGATTTTTTCTTTTTCTACTAATAATTTGTAGCCTAAATCTTCTGTGCAGCACCAATAGGTATAACCTACATAAATACAAGTGCTTTGATAACTAGTAATTTTCAAAAGCAAAAAAAAATTAAGATCTTGAGAAAAGATACTAGACATCTTCTGAAAACTAGTGTGCTTAAATCTTTCCATTTGAACATGATTGCTGCCATTATCCAAAGCATGTTTTATGGAAGAAAAAAAATCTAGAAGTACAAAGTAAAATTGCAGTTATGTGCCATTAACCCAGTACAAAAGCTTCAGTTGTGAGGATGAGATACTGTGGTACCTAAAACAACACAACAAAAACCAAAGTCAGTTTTTCTCTTTTTCTTCCACACTATCCCCAATCTTTTTGCCATTAGATGTTGGGAGGTTTCCCCTATACTTTAAGCAAGCAGTTCTGCAACAGACACCAGCAGGGCATCTCAAATTCAATTCAGCCCCGATGCTATTTACCTGGCGATAGCTTCCCATCCCACAGGTTGACACATGAGTTTCACGGTAGTGTCCCTCACTTCAGATCTCAACCACAATCTTCAGGCTGTGTTTTGTTTTGCTGATGATCTGGTAAAAATTGGGGTCACCTGACCTCCTCTGTGGGTTCAATTACTTTGCTAGAGTGGCTCATGGAACCTAAGGAAACGTTTTTCATATGTTTACTGATGTTACAAAGAATGCCAAAAACAACCAGATGACAGAGACGCAGACAGGATATAGGAACAGTCTTCATGCTACCTGGGGGGACTAGCCCCCGGAGAGCTCCTTGTGTTCTGATACCTGGATGCTTGCTGTTGTTTGTGCTTTTGGGTTTTATAAAAGCTTCATTGCATGGGCACCAGTGGTTAGGTTATCATTCAGATCTTGTCTTTTCCCCAGATATCAGAAGGTAGTGACAGATCTCAACTGTTTTCATCACGATTTGGACTTTCTGGTGACTACTTCCTATCTTTAAAATTTTGGGGGGCCTGTTTACGTCACTCATCGCATTAACATAAAAACACTCTTATTTCAAGGAATTCAACAGGGTGCATTCCAGAAAATGGGGGCAAAAGACTAAATATGTTTTTCACAATATTATAGTAACATTTATTATCAAATATGAAATTGGCACTCTCAAACAGTGTTATTGGCAGTGTAAATTACTTGGTAGTGTAAACCTTTGAGACCAATGCTTATCCAAATATAAAAGATTTTGCCCTCCAAATGAAGCATGTCACTGTTTCTATGTGCAACTTATGGTGTTGCTCCGAATTTTGAAAGAGAAAAGACCAACTATATTTGCCAAAGCACTGCTTGTAACTACAAAAAAGTTTGGGAGAACTTAAGAAGAAAGCTATAGGGTATGTAACTATTATGATTCTTATTTTTATCACATTTCAGATTTTCAGTATACTACGGAAGGTTATGTACGGTTTGTATATGTGTTAAAATAATGAATGTACATGCACAAGTTCTAGTATATATGTAAGAAATATGAATATATAATACTATATCTGTGTATATGTGCATCTTTGTGTATTTGTATATCTATTTTCTGGGCAGATATATAAGACCTAATTAATAGTTATGACTTCCAGCAGTAATATCTTAGCTAATTTTCTCTCCTTGCTGAGACAAAATTCCTGATGTCCAAAATTAAGGAAGGAAAAGTTTATTTAGCTCACAGTTTGTGGAGATTTTAGTCCATAATCAGCTGCTTCGAAGGCAGGGTAGCATGGAACAGGGGAAACATTCAGAAGACAGCAAAAGCAACAAGAATAAAAAGAGGGAAGAGGTAAGCCTAGTTTATTCTCTTTTATGCAGGCTCCCCATCATCCCCACAGGTGCAGTGCTCAACCTCCAATCCCTGCACTAGGCAATGAACCAGTTACAAACTAGATGTAACTGCCCCTGAAAAACCCACATCCCCCCTTGATTACATGAGGTTTTTGAGAGGCACTCAGATGCAAAGCATATCATTCCACATTAGACCCCTCAAAGACTCATACACATCCCTCTATGTAAAAGGAATTTAGTCCATCTCTAAGAGTTGACAAAGTCCTAAAAGGCTCAGCATCGCTGAAAAGTCCCTGTCCCAAGTCTCCTCTGAGATGCAAGGCAAACTTAGCTGTGAACCATTATAAAAATGAAAAGTTAAACACTTCCAACATTCAGTGTTGCAACATAAACAATTCCACTGTAAAAGTTACAAGTGGGAATATAAAGGATCGGGACCAAGGCAAGTCCAAAACCCACCAGGGCAAACATTAAATCCTATAACTCAGCATGTTATATCCTAGGCAATCTGTGGTTAGGTATGAAATCCAAAAAGCCCTTATGGCAGTTCCAGTGGTTGTAGTTTCCATGGCTTCTCTCTTGGGCTGGCTTTGCTCCCGCCTTGAAGGTTTCCTCAGATTATCCAGGTTTTTTGTTTTTCCAGTCTTCTGGGTTCTTCCCTGTGTCTTTTTCTTCATACTCACAGCTTTACATTATGCCCTCTAAGGGGCACACTGTCTGTCCTCCTGGGTCTTCTGAAATTGAGGTGGAAGCTTTCTTAAGCCCACAATACTTGCATTCTTCATGTACCTAAAATCAGCACAACATGGATGATGCCAAGGTCTCCTGCCACCTGGAGCAGCAGCTAGGCTTCCCTCTCTCTTGGCTGTAATAGTCGAGTACCTGGATGGCTGAACACTTTGTATTTAATTCTGAGGAACAAATTCTCTCTATGCTTGCCATTCTGGAACATGGTGAATTTGCTGCCATTATGGAAAATGGTGCTCTGTGGACTTTTCTCAGAGCATTGTCTTAAGTCTTTGCAATTCAGAGGTGCAAAGGGTGGATACTTTCTGCTTCTTGTGATAACCCTCAGGCTATCTGTTCTATTCTTTTTTTTCTCAGCAATTGTGATCTCCTCAGCTTTGTTTTTGTAGCCTAAAGCTTTATTGGAGAATCCTTTCTGGGTAAATACAATATTTTAAATAATTCTGCTGGGCTTTTTGCTCTTAATTCTGAACATTAATCTGGCTAAAAGCCCCCCTTCTCCAAATAGCCATCCCTCCAACTCATTATTTGACTTCCTTGAAATTTCTTCTGCCAAATTAATTAGTTTGCTGCCCTCAAACTTAGCCTCAGGCAAAATATCTGTACATGAGCAATATGCAGACAAACTTTGTGCAAAGCCATAACACACATTTTCTGCACTCTAATAGCCAATGGAGTTCTTTTTCCTGGCAGAAACCTGAGCCTGGTCTTTGTTAGCAGGATTTCTATCAGAATTCTAGTCTTTTGAGTTTTGACCAGAATCTCCCACACAGACAGTCTGAGATAATTCCGTTCTACTATTTCAGGTGACATCTCCAAACCTTTCAAAACTCTTCCTGCAAGGCATTTCCAAAGGTTTTTGAAACACATAGTTAATCACAACAATCACCCCCACTCCTGGCACCAAATTGTGTCATAGTACCTTTTTTCTCATTGCTGAGATAAAGTGCCTGATGCTCAAAATTAAGGAAGGAGAGGTTTATTTAGCTCACTATTTATAGAGTTTTCAGTTCAAAACCAACTGGCTCCAATGCAGGGTGTTGTGACACAATAATTCATGGCCATTTTAGATAGCAAAAGCAACTAGAAAATAAGTAGGGAGGAACAAGCCTTTTTTTCTTCCTTATGTTCTTTGCAATCTGTCTTCTCTAGGACAGCCGTAGTACTCATAACTGCCTCCCAAACTAGACAGTGAACCAATCACAAACTACAGATTCAATTATTTCTGAAAAGCCCACCCCCTTATGACTGCATGAAGGTTTGGGAGAGCATCCAGCAAACTATAACAAGTGATGAAAGTGTACAAATATTAATATTTGGGGATTTTGCTTCACACTTATCTATCCTGCTTGATTTTTTGAAGACAATAAACATATTCCTTTGATTAAAAATCTTTTAAAATGAACTTTCCTTTATTCAAAAATGCCAATATAAAGATTTCATTTAGGGGGCCGGGGAGATGGCTCAGTGGGATAAGCGCTTCCCTGGCAAGCACAAGGGCCTGAGGTCAATTCCCGGTTGCGCAAAAAAAAAAAAAAAAGATTTCATTTAGGATTTTGCCTTCAGGAAAATATAATTGCATTGTATAAAAGCAATTCTTGAAAGACATAAAAACAAAACATGTGGGTTTGCCCTATCATAAAGTTCATTTAAATATGGCCCAAAAATTTGCCAATGTAAGTTCAAATATCCTTAGTCCAAGTGCGCAACAAAAGTAGGACAAGTTTGAAGCAAGAGACATTTACAAGAGCTTGAAATCAGGAGGAAGAAAAGCCATAGGAAAAATCCTCCCTCAGGGAGTTATTAATATTTCATGTGTTCAGATAGAACACATGCCTGGGGACAGAAGTGACAGGGGCAAGGGTAAGATAGGCAGAGAATATAGAAGGTGAGGAGAGAAGCAATAGCTCACGGGTGTAGCAGTAACAGCATTTTGTGTGTCTACAGAGTATTAATGTTTAATGAGAATTTACCCGGGACTTTGACCAGATAATTACTAGCTATTATAAAATGATAGAATAATGTTATATGCCAATATACTGTCATATAACATATGATGTTTTGAATGGTGCATATTAAGTACTATCTTACATGTCTTTTTCCTTATCCATTGCATACATTATTACTAAATAGGTTATGTCAATTGATAGTATCATATTATTACAATTTTAAAATTGCCCAAGCTATTACCTCTTAAAAGCTCACCTAGATAGTTGGGAATTCTTTTTGAGAAGAGCTAAAAATATCTCCTAGAGGTTGATGTCATGTTCAAGATTTCATGTCTGGTAAAGCTGAGTCTCAAATTTTAAACTCTTTAAACTTTCACAACATACAAGCTACTCAGGAGGCTGAGGCAAGAAGATTACAACTTAAGGCCAGCCTGGGAAGCTTAGAATGACTATTATAAAAAGAAAAATTTCAAAAAGGAGGGGGCCCAAAGGTGTTGCTCTGCATTAGGCTGCTTCTGAATTTGATTCCCAGTGTTACAAAAGAAATGTATTACATATTTTATCTATAAATACTATATAGTTTTATATATGTAGTGTAGTTCTATATACATCTACATTTTATACAGCAGAGATCGATTTCCCTATTACAGCCACTGAATGTGCACAATAATTTCATATTCTACATGGCATATTCAGTGACATACTGAATTTTTTTTTTTACTAATTGTGTTGTTTTTTGACATTTATATCATCAATAAGTATTTCCTGAGCTTCTGTTATGCCAAGTACATTGTGTTGAGGTCATGGATGTTAACTGAAATGACAATTAATCTATCTTCTAAACAGACAAAATGATGTCATGAGACAGGAAACAGAAAACAATAATGGCAGCGAAGTGCAGAAAACAGCAACCTCTGCATTCAAAGTACAGTTATAAAATGGCACAGAAAAGCAGAATGATGAAATGTATAAAGGCTGTGCAGTCTTGTGCAATTGTTAATTTTTCTTAGTTTTAGGTTTCCTCATCTGTAAAGGGGTCTATAGTGATGGCTAAATCTTATCACCTATCAAGCACAAAGTGCAGGACAGGCAAGATCATATTAAAAAATAGATACTATTGTTGCTACTTGTTCTTCTCCCATCCACCTGCTTTTTCTCCTCTTTCCACTTTCCCAGGGTCTCAGGCTGAATAACATGGAATGATTCCAACAGGCTCTAAGGAAGACAGGAAGGAATAGAACACCACCAGGAAGGAATTTTTAACATAGGACAGGAAGCAAGAAAATTCACTTCCATTATCAAGCTGAAATGTAATAAAACATGAGAATGACTACTTATAAACATTTTATTAACATGTCCCATATTGGAGTTTGTTTGTGCATTTGGGTCATGATTATGGTAAATAATTAGTGCTTTTTTTCCTCCCTTCCTTCCACTGTGGCTCTGGGATGAGAAATTAAGCAAAGTACACACAAATCCAAAACAGTAAGGTGCTTGAAGGTCTTTGTGATCACCTTGCCAAGGAAGGCTGGACAGAAAACCTCAGTGTAATTTAGCCTCACACTGGCTTTCTATTTAAACTCTGAAAGAAGAGAAACTTTATTCATGGCTATGTTTATGTCACAGGATAGAGAAGCTAAGAAAAAGGAAGAGCTTTGCTTGGCATGTGGGGAGACTCAAGAGGAAGAGATACTGGAAGGAGCTGGGTGCTTCACGCTGTCTTCCTGTTCTAAAGTTATCAAGGAGAGCTACAGCTACCCTAATGCGGGGAGAAGAGCAGGAGACAGTAAGAGGACAGAGGATGTTAGAAAAGCTCTTTTCTCAATAAAACCAGGGAAGTTGGAAAGAGATACCTGTGTGTGCAGGTACACACAACAACAACAACAACAACAACAGCAACCACAAAGCAAATTCTGAAGAAAAAATAGACAAGAATATTTTTCAGGTGTCGAGTCGTCCTCCTCAATGCTTGTTGTCATTTTTGTTTTTGTAACGTTTTTTCCTTCTTTGATCCTATATCATCCTAAATAACTCTTCTGTTCTTTTCCTTTTCTTTCTTTTCCTTTTCTTTCTTTCTTTTTTCCAGACCAAAGTTTATTTACTACCTGAATACAAAAATGGGTTGCACATCAAGCAACAGAAATAAATTTCTTTCACAAAAGGAAAAGATATGGGAAAGATACTATACTAATGACTAAGATACGATTTACACAGAATAAGCCTGGAAATTGATCTTTTTAGTAGCTCAGTTTATTATTTCTGAATGGACATGCGAGACTAGTAGTGTTGCATTCACTTGTGGTTGTACTTTTTTTTTTTTTTTTGATACAAAAACGTTTTATTCCCCTAAGATTCACCTTCATGGAGCTTTTTAAATACATATTCAGTAGGGCTTATCACTGAACATCTGCTATGGTTTGCATGTATGCATCTCCCCAGCACTCCCCTTGTAAGGTAGACCCCAAAGTGACAGTGCCACGATGGGGCCATTAGGCCACGACAGTTCGGATCTCATGAACCAGTTAGTACTTTGTGTTTTTCTGATAACTAATGAGACTGAGCTCAGTTTCACCAGGCTGATCACCCTTGAACAACAGCTTTTCTAGGTGGCTTGTTCAGGTAGCCCCTCTCCGATGCTTGCAGTTTTCAAAGTGACTGCACAAAAATGAATGAAATTAGAATATGAAATTTTTGTTGGTGATTAACAAGTCACTCTGTGACTTATTCTTCTCATGTGTTTAATGATGTCATTGATAAATTTCAGTTTGACACATTTAAAAATTACATTTATTAATTTAATAAAATACTACATTTTTCTTTATTCTTGATTATTCCTGCTTCCTAGTAAAATATATTTTAGTATGATCTACACTGTATTACAGTTGTGTATGGTGGAAGAAATTAGTCTTATTTTTTTCTTATTGAGATATATTTTTTCACATTATTTTCTAAAATTATATTCCCCTAATCATCCATGTGAATATTTGTACAGTATTGATTCATAATCTATCCAAACTGGAAAATACCAATGTCCCATTGTTCTTCTAAGGATACTAGGTAAAAAAAATCTAGTGCATTCATCCAATGTAAAACAACTTAACAATGAAAAGAGTTATTAATAGATACAGAAGCAAGGATAAATCTCAAACACATTCTGCTAAGGGGAAGAAGTCAGGCACAAAAGGCAACATACTACATGGTTCTTTTTATATGACCTTCTGCTGCACATTGCTATTTATATCACAAAAGCAGAAGTGTAAGGCTCGTGAATGGGTCAGTAGTTGCCAGAGAGAGAGTAGATCAAGGAGGTGGTCATAAAGGGACAGCATGAAGGAATCTTTGGGGCAGTAAAATAGTTTTATAGTAGTGGTGATGTTTGTACAACTTTATACATCTGTTCAATTTATAGAACATGAATTTTACTATTTGAAAAATTTTAAAATTTTAAAATTTAGAAGCATTCAATACATATAGTTTTTTAAAAGATGTATTTTCTCCACTGGTCCTTGGTAAAATGTTGTCACTAATTAGTCTACATATGCATCAGGTAACTCTGCCTTGTAATACATAACTACTTCAAGCATTTACTTTATAACGTTATCTCATTACCAGAAATACTGAATAGGTAATGCGATAGCTCTTAGACTAACCTGACCTAAAAGACATAGCTTCAGGCTAATTGGCATTTAGGAAGGCATTAAAAATTAGGTTAATAACATAAAAAACATATTCCATTAAATTATGCTGGAAAATTTACTAAAACTGAGGAATAAGATTGATACCCAGGCAAATGAGGCATTTAGAGCCCCCAAATAGACATGATTGGAAAAGGAGGAACACCCAATAACACAGAAAAATGGCCGAATGAAGTTTTCTAAGCCCTGAAAGAAAAAGAAAATAAATGCCAACACAGAACAGTACCAGTATATTTTGTAAAGCTATGTTTCAAAATTAAAGGGGAAATACATAAAAACCTTCTACTGAATATCTATCTAGCTATATCTATATCTGTATATATCACTTAAGGGAATCTGAAAAATATACCAGAAAGGTACCAATGGCAGGACAAAGGGAAAGAATAAACACACTGAGAAAAAGGTAAATAAACAATAAAAAGGGATTCAAACACCAGAAAACAACAGTCTGACAGAAACTAATATATACCTTTTAGTAATAACACTTAATGCAAATTGTCTTAACTCCCCAATTGAAACACAGGGATTAAAAGAGTGGATAAGAGAGCAGCACCTGTCCATGTGTTACCTACAGGCAAGACATGCCATCTGCAAAGACAGTCACATAGTGAAAGTGAAAGGATGGAAAATGCTATTCCAAGATGGTATATGCCCAAAACAAGCAGGTGTAGCTATATTCACAGTCAACAAGGTAGACTTTGATTCAGAATTCATCAGAGCGGACAAAGGAGGCTTCTATGTATCAGTAAAGGGAAGAATGCATCATGAGTCGATAAAAATCATAAATATATTTGCACCAAACTCACCTTACCCTATTTCATAAACAAACATTACTGGACATAGTAGGACAGGTAAACTCCAATGCAATCATCATAGAGACTCCATTCATGCACTGTTGTAAATAGTTATGTCAAATAGACAAAATATCAACAAAGAAATAACAGAATTAAGATACTTATAAATCAAATAGACTTAACTAATATCTATAGTTTCACCCAACATTCACAGAAAATACTTTTTTTTCAACACTTCAAGGAACATTCTCCAAAGCAGGATGTATTTTAGGTCATAGAATAAATTTCAGTAAATATAAAAGATTGAAAGCATGTCATGTATCGTATATGGCCACAATAGAATAAAAACAGAAATAAGTCCAAAAGAATCCATAGAAATTACATAAATACTTGAGATTGAATATTACATTTCTAAAAGAGCAATGGCCCACTGTGTAAATCAGAGGACAAATTAAAAACATTCTTAGAATAAAATGGTCTTGGAAAAACTGCATCAAAGTCTGTAATGAAGTATCTCGAGGCTCTCGAAAAACAAGAAAAAAAGTCAAACACCAACTCAGTAAAAGGAAAAACAAATCAGAGCAAAAATTAATTAAATCAAACCAACAAAAACGCAAAGCATCAATTGAATTACATAATTGTTATTTAAAAAGATAGAAAAATTAATAAACTCTTAGAAAAATTATAAGGAAGACAAGGAAGGCTCAAATTAATAAAACTGGAAGTGAAAGATGAAATGATAATGGACACTAATGAGTAGACAACATCATTAGAACTTAATCTCAAAATTTATATTTTAGTATATTGGAGAGTCTGGAAGGGATGTTTTTTGTATAAATATATGACTTACATAAAGCAATTGAAGAAGATATACAAAATTTAAATAGATCAATAATGCACAATGAAATTGAAATAGTAAATAAAATTCTATCAACCTATAAAAGCCCAAGACTATTTGGATTTATGGGTAACTATTATCAGGACTTTAGAGGAAAACTAGCACCAACACTACTAAAACTTTCACATACATTGAAAGGGAAGGAATCCTCCTAAATTTATTCTATAAAGCCAAAATCACCCTGATGCAAAAACTTGGTAGGTGTGATGCATTAATTTACTGTCAACTGTATCAGTGTAGTTCTGGGCATGTAAGACCCACCTGAAGATTAGTGACATTGGCAAAAAAAGCATAAAGGGATGGGAAGATTGTATGCTATTGATTTTCCTGGAGAAGCTTGACACATCTGATATTTCTACGATGAACATGGCTGTTCTTGCCATGGAAGAAACTCGCGGCCTCCCTGTCATCTATCACCAGGGATGGCTGCTGATCTCCCTGGGGTAGTTCTGGTCTTTACCAACATTGTAGATTCCTTACTCGAGTGCAGATCCCTCTGCCTTCTGGGAAAGATCCTTCATGGTGCTAGCACAGGCTTTCTATCTTCCACTATTGGCCTTTTGGCCTTCCTGATGCACATCTTAATATGGACTCGTATGAGCCACTGCAATGAGATCCAGGCTCATGGTTGGATTCCTTGGGTCTCCAGTACAGACAGTTCCATTTCACTCTTCTGCATTTGACTTTTTGGGTGAATATTATAAAACAACTCTAAAAATTATGTGTTCTGTGTTAATTCTATTCCCTTGAAAATATTGACTACAACAATAACTTTTCCACGAGGAAAAACTACAGACTAATATTCTTATTGAAGATACATGCAAAAATCTTCAAGAAGATACTCATTAATAGAATTAAAGAGCACATCAAGAAAATCATGCATAGGGGCCGGGGAGATGGCTCAGTAGGATAAGTGCTTGCTTGGTAAGCGCAAGGGCCTGAGTTCA
>NDGM010976615.1:0-13357 GCA_002564305.1 Octomys mimax | reverse complement strand
AAAAAAAAAAAAAAGATGAGTCAAATATTATCTCACCTGGAATTACTTAAGACAATGAAGGCAAAACTTCAGAGCATCCAATAACAAATAACTCCTTACAGCACACGTGCCACAGGTCTGTCACCACTACAAGCTTTAAGTCATTCAACAGCTTGAGTCTGACTAGTTGAAATTTTGAAGAAGGTTTAAATACCTTTAGTAGAAAATCCTTTAAGGGCTTCATATTGTTTTCAATATGAAGACTGTTTTCAAAGTGATCTAAGCTTCATGTTCTAGCTTCCCTTTGGTTGTGTGTGCCCCCACTGCCTAAGTTATTAATTGACTGTATGACTATTACTGGGGATGGAACCCTGAGCCTTCACACTGAAAGACCTCCTAAAATCTTTTAAAAAACATTTTTGAGACAGAGTCTTGCTTAGCCACTAAGTTGCTCAGACTGGGCTCCAACTTGCCCACATGCTTGCTTCTGCTTCTGACTCCAGGGGCTGGGATTCCAGGTGGGTACTGATGCTTCCAGCTACCACTGGATATCTGTGAATGCATGTTTTACTGTGTGTGCCCTTAACAGGCATCTCTTTCCTTGAAACTCTCCTTGATATCTCAGTTAGAATTTCTCAGCTTGAGAAAAGTTGGTTGGCCTTCTTATATGTACCTTTCTCTGTAGCATTTATTGGTATAATTATTTAATACCTGTCTATCTCACTAGATTATAGGAAATCCTAAGAGTAGGCAGCCTTCTGGCTTTTTTCTTCCACTAGTATAAGGTCAGTATCTTGTACAGGCTACCACCCTGTAGTCATTCAATAACATTTATTGAATTATTGAATACAAATAACTCTTTTACTTTGTAGCCTCTTGCAGGCATTCTTATGTAGAGACCTCAGATCAAGAGGGAACAAAACCCATAGTTGCTTACGGCAAACACTTGCAATAAATTTACCAGCCAAGGCCTTTCCATAAATCTGTAAGGATTCACTTAAAGTGACCTGAGGTGTTACCAGGTTATAAAAGCAACTTTCTGTCATTAAACTGTATGGATAACTGATAGGAGGCAGTGACTGAAAATCCATTTACACTGAAAACCCTCAGCACTGTCTGAACACAGGCAATAAAAAGAATTTTTGTTGGAAATGCGCTCATATTGGAGTAAAAGCTAGTAAGAGGTACAGTGGAACAGATGGTGACGATTGGAATTTGTGGAACTGAGACAAGTGAGGGTCCACATTGAAGTGAGGTGCTGGCGATATAACAGAACAAAAGCTCCTTAGCCACACCCTCCATCAGTGCTTCCTGGACATTTTAAGATCCCATGGAAAACTTCTCCTCTAGAACCAGATTAGATCTTGAGGCATTTCCTTAAAGAATCTTATGAGCAAAATGCTATCATCAACAGTCTTTGAATGAATTATAAGGTAAAGCAGAACGGTTATTAAGTTTCAAAAATTTACAATAATAATCATGACCCATTAGTTTTATATTACATGACCATAAAATTGATCCATGTGATACCATAAGAGCCAAAAGTTATAATGACGTGGCACTGCCAAGCTGTAAATTAAAAAGCGTGCTGATCCAATACCATTGTTATTAAATAAAGGGAAAAATTAAATATGTGAAATTTAGTCTTATATATTCTTAAACAAGAGTAGAAATATTAAAATATAAAAACTTAATGCAACCAGGAGTTTTCATTTCATTTTTATAGATGTATGGTAATGCCAGTGAAGGATATAAGTGAAAATTGGAAGAAAATGAGTAAGTTTGTTGATCATTATCCCGTATTACTAACATTAGGTTATTGAGATTCAATTCAATAGACGTTCGACTTTGTTGACATTTCAATTAGGCCAAACTGAAGTTAATACACTGTAGAGGGGAATATTGAGGAGATAATCTGATTACATTTTGCCTTCTTTTTAATTATTAAATTTAATTAGTGGATGTCAGAAGATGAGGACAGTTTCATCAACTTAAATATACATAGATAGCAAAGAATACCGAAGTGTTCACATGCATCTTCCTCATCTGTTTCATATTTAGGGTCCATCTTTGGTCAACATTTCCCTCATTGACACCAATCTAAAGATTTTCTTTAAACTAAGAAATGATTAGGCATTCTAATGTGTGGATACAAACAACAAAACTTTAATGTATACAGTTTGTTAATTATTTTACTTCCATAGACAGAAGTCTATCTTGAAAGTTACAGCTCTGCCCTAAAGAAATAATTTCATATGTGTGAGTTCTAATTTTTTCCAACAAAAAAAGATGTTATAGGAGCCAAATTATATATGACAGTGAAGGAAAAGATTCTCTTTCTGTCTGGCCAGGGAATAATACTTGGCTTTGGGGCATGCTCATATACAGAACTAAGAGATCTTCTAAGCCTACCTGATTCAACTCTCTGCCCCAAGCAAGCAACTCTTAACCTGCCAGGTGTGTAGGCCAGGTTCATTTCAAGAAGCCCATGGAGAAGGCATGTTGTTCAATCAGAGTTTGAATACCTTTTAATACATTAGACAAGGAGGTGAACAGCTTTCCAAGAAACATGTCTTATGAAATAAAAACTGGGCAACACTTGACCTCTTCAAAACATTCTCATGAAGGTGCAGCTCCTAGCTGCCCTGCACCTTTGCGCTGTGCTCATTTGGTGCTAGTGTTAAGCACATCTGAGTTCACTCAAAGAGCCAAAGCTGCAGCCATGTGGCTAAGGATTGGGGCACAGTGCTGGGGGAACAAGTGAGGAAAATTCTTGTTTAGAATGGGGTTTGTCCAGTCACACTTAAATTAAGCTGTCAGGCTGCCTTCTTGGTCTGTATTGATTTACTATATAGCATTGTTTAAGTCATTTGACTTCACTGAATCTCAATATTTGAATGTGCAAAATTGGGCAAGTTAAACCTGCATGATAGGGTTGTGATAATGTATGCAGAATATCTACCACAAGGTTTAATATGTGGCAGGGTCTCTGTACATCACTAGTAAAATTAAAATATATTGTATATAATAGGCTTCATTGACTGAAATGCTCTCATTTTCTTTATATTAGAAAAAAACAAAAATACACATAATGAATGATAAGGATCTTATGACATATATGAATAATTCAGTATTTTTTGCCCTAAAAATTTGCTATCCACTATTTCTGAAAAAAAATGTGTGCTAGGATTGCCCTTAATGGAAATATGACCCAAAACTTAGCATTAGAAGGTCCTCACCTCATTCCTCCTTTATGGGAGTATCCTCAGGGTTAAACTTCCCCTTTGATATATCTTAACAATGGTGTTCATTTTTGCCTGATATTTTCTAATGTTCTTTTGTTACATAATTGTTTTGTTTCATATTTCATATTATTATTTAAACTAAAACTGGGACCAATGAAATAGCTCAGCAGACTAAGCACCTGCTTAGGCAAGCACAGAGACCAGGTCCCCAGCACTACATGCTGCACCAGCCCCACCTATGGGGTGCTGAGCCAGCTACCAAGACTGGGTATGGTGGCATACACCTGTAATCTCGGCACTGGGGAGGCTGAAAACAGGAGGATCACCATGATTCTCAGCTGCACAGTGAGACCCTATACAAAATTAATTAATTAATTAAAATTGTGAACACTACTATGGCTTTCACTCTAAGTGATTACATATATGTGTGTGTAAATATAAAAATGATTGCATATGTAGCAAAGGTCACAAATGTAAGCTTTTTTCATTTATTTAAACATTCCAAAGTTTGGGCCAGTGAGATAGCTCTGCAGACTAAGTGCCTGCTTACGCAAGCGCAGGGACCAGAGTTAGATCCCGGATACCACATGCGGTGCCAGCCCTGACCCCAGGCCTGCTGAGTCAGACACTGAGTCTGGTGGTGTTTCTTTACACCTGTAATCCCATCACAGGAGACACGGAAAACAGGATTATTATGAGTCTGAGCTGCATAGCAAGACCCCGTACCAAAAACAAAAACCAAAGAACAGCGACAACAACAACAAAAATCGAAATTTTGACATAATTGCCTCACACATACAAGATTCTCTTTATGCACTGTGAATTATTTGTTAGATCTAGAATAATCTTTTTAAAACTCTCAAAAGCTATTCAATGTAATTTTTTTATTTTAGGTACATTTCATACTTTTCTTTATGTAGCAAACCTTGTAACCAATAGTTATTCATCTATTAATTGATACAGCTGTTGATTTTAAACTCAAATTCAATATGAAAAGAAAACAGCAGTGACAGTGCTTTGCCAGGAAGCAAGAGGATTACTTCGGTGGAGGCAAAGCAGAAAGTGGCCAGAAGACAGAAAAGTTTCCAGAACTCCAGAGATGGCGATTTTCCAGGGGTGAGAAAGGATGAGTTCATTTCCCATTTTCTGGCGAATCATTAGTAATAATAACTGGAGTTAGGCCTCGTTACAGAACCTTAGAAAAAGAAGATTCTTTGTCTTTTCTCATATCAAATCATCTTATCCTCAAAACAGGCCTAGAGAATGTTTGTCATCTGCACATTGCACAGTTGTTTCAACTTTTGGCCTGAGGTTGGCATAAAACATTACGGTGGATTCTTGGAGATATGTCTATTTTTACAAGATCCAATCACTTGTCATCTTCAGATAAATGAACTCTAAGAAGCAGAGTTCATCTGCATTTGAAATTAATTTCCCTAAATGTTAGATTGAGAGGTTTAGGAGCTGACAATTTGGGTCAAGTGTGAAGTGTTTACATAAAATTACATGGCATACTGGAGGAGGAGGGAGAGCTAAGAGCTAATTCTTACAGGAACATGGTTATCGGAGAGTCTGAGGCCTCTGCAAATTCCAGATGGGAATACATGTAGGCGCAAGGAAAGGATCACAGGGGAGAAGCAAGGGGCTTCAAGAAGGTCAGACTTGGAAGTCAGCTAGTGATCCTGGGACCAGTATACTGCTTGAACAGCCAAGAAGCTACAGAATACTGATGATCATGTATTAATCAAACTATTTGTAAATTTATAACTTTCCATTGTATGTCTAAAAGAAATAAAGCCTGCTAATTTCAACAAATTGGGGCTCACAAAGGGACTTCCTTCAAAAATGTCACAAATGTGGATGTGAATGAAAGAACAGCAGTTGCCTTCAAAGATTAGGGAAGAAAACAGCCTACCCTAAGCTCATCACTAAGCTCTTGGATTCTAAATCTGTTTTTAAAAAAGTTACATCTTATCTTTGAATTCTTAGTACAATCAAGTTATAAGCATTTTACCTGCATTAGGCTCATTTAACTGTCTTACAGAATGGTACAGGCATGAAAATGTTTTTGTTCCTGTTATTAGTAATGGGATACGTGAGAACTAATAACTCTGAGGCTTATGTTGCTAGCAGAGAAAGAATTCAAGATTTGGAACAAGGCTTTTTAAATCTACAATGAGGTGCACTTTTAGTCTAAACCACTGTGCTTCACTATATTCTATAAAGAACTTCTAATGACTCCCTGAAAAGTAGCAGTGATACGGCTTTGCTGTATTCAGATTGAGTTTGTCCTTTTCCCTTCTTATCAAATTGTCAGACTCACATATAATGCTGTGTCTAATGTTCATACTTGTATCTGCATGTCTTCTCAGTGGACAGTCTTCCCAGGATTGTCCAGGGCATTGACAAATCTCGGTCCTCCCAAACAGAAGTGAGGGGCTCGGGAGATGGCTCAGTGGAATAAGCACTTCCCTGGCAAGCACAAGGGCCTAAATTCAATCCCCAGTTACACCAAAAGAAAAAAGAAAGAAAAAAAAAAAACCTAACAGAAATGAGACCAAAGTTCTGGGCTAGAAGTCATATACTTTATTCCTTATCCTTTCTGAGTATTCGATTGACCTTATACATTTTTCATATTCTTGAGCTCAGCACGGAAAAAATTAGACTTCATAGAATAAATGATATCTTGGCTGGGCAAAGGAAGCCAGATCCTTCTTTGTGGCTTACTAAAAACTTTAGATGCCCCAAATTCCTCAAGTTATTACAGTTTAGCTCGGAGGAAATGCAGCCTCAAGAAACACAAATTTTGAGATGGTCACTAATGCTTCCAGGAAGTAACTATAGAATGTAAGCAGCCTATGATGACAAAACCACCTTAAAAGATTGATATAGAGATGTGAGGGGGAATGAAAAGGAAAGAAGAAAGAGAAAGAAGTTAAGGTTATGGAAATGGAGCATTGCTATATGAGGTGAGTTATATTTGGAAGAAACTTGTCGAGTTAAAAATATTTTTTTTCAAAATCCTTCTTTGTGTAAGTCATAGATTACATAGTTTGACCTGAAAAGAATGGATGTAACAAGCGGAACTAATGCTAACTCATATAATGTGCTTTCTAATTTTCATTACCTTGTGAGTTGTAAATATGATCCTAAATGATTATCCAATGTATAAGGTAACTTTGAGTCCAAATATCAATAATGAACTTTGCTGAGGAAAGCTCTTTATTTTATTTTTAAAACGTATGTATTTGTTTATTTATTTATTTGGTACAAGGTCTTACAACATGGTTCAGACTCACGGTGATCCTCCTATCTCAGCTGCCCCAGCACTGGGATTACAGGTGTGTACCACCACCTGCAGTTTCAGTGACTGGCACAGCTCACCCAGGGTTCCAAAACCAGCATAGCATGTGATACAGGGGATCGATCCTGGGTCCTTGCACTTACCAGGCAGGTGTTGAGACCACTGAGCTATCTCCCCAGCTTCAGGCAACCTCTTTATTCAGATATCACAGTGTTACATCAAAATTCAATTTCTTCTTTAAAAACATAGAGACATCTGAATTTGTGTAATTATTTGTATTTGAAAAGTAAAGCATAGAAATAAAATGTAATATTATTTTTGGCAAACCAGCTCCTAGTTAATTTCCATTTTTTTTCTGATCAATCCTCAAACATACTTGATAAGAAGGAGACAGTTCTATTTCTGAGAATTTTATTCCCAGGGTTTTGTAATTCTAAAGGAAGAAGCTAAATGAACTACTTCTCCTCTTTAATGCTTTATATATAAATTGGTCTGCATTTATTAACAGAGTATTCATTTTATGCTACCTATTGTAAATGCTCGAGTGACAAGAAAAAATAAAGACTACAAGTCTTGCGTCCCCATAGCACTTACCAACACATTAGGTTTCATGATAAGTGTTAATTTATGGAAAGGTTATTTCAGGACTGTTTTTTAGTATCTAAGAGAGAAGCACTAAGAGCAAAAGGCTCCCATCTGAATTCTTCATCAATCAGAAACTTGATGATGACTGTCACTGCGCTGCTGCTTTCTTAAAACTAGTGCTCAGAAGCACAACACTTGGCTTGACGGGGCTTCTGGAGCCATGCCACATACACAGGAGTGCGTGTGTCCCACTGTGGGAGAGTTTTTGTTAAACCATAAATGATAAAAGGAAAAAATGCTGTCATCCTTTTTTCTCCACCCTTTCCTAGGGCAACCCTTAAAATGTCCCCTCTTCTGACTTCCTAGTCTCAATTTCACAGCTATTTGGAGAACTTTACACAGAAGCCTGCCCTGTTTTGATTAAAGCCATCAAAGAAAGTAATGGCTTTGTCTAAGTCATCTTTTATCTGCCTTTCACGAAGCAATAGAGAATTAGCAAAAATGCAAAGACTCCAGCACTGCTCCAAGCACAAGCCCTTTTCTCTGAATTGAAGCTTTAGAGTTGATGACCAAAGCTTCCAAGGTGCGGTCACTTCAAACACAGATACATTAGCTTATGATTTTCCTGCTTAATTCAAATTACTGCATATATCAATAAGAACTCTCCTGCTTAAACAACCAGCACTCTTATAAGTAGAGGTTCTATGATATTAAAGGTTCTAAATACCAATAAGCCTCAAAATCTGTCCACATTCTATGTCAGCAGGAAAAAACCTGGGAGTGCCACACTAAAATTCAGCCCCTATTTATGGGACAAAGCTCAAATGAACCATTGTCTAGTAACATTTGGATGGCAATTTTGGATGACTATTAAAATCATCCTTTATTAACTACTTACCTTTGGAAAAGTCTGCAAATTTGGATATGAAGGAAACGGGGCAGAAGAATTTCAACGAAGTTTAATACAGAGAGTTCAAAAACTATAACTACTATTGCTTTATCACATGTATGTTATTTATGATGAGTTAATAGAACTTTGTAGATGGTGCCTTGTCTAGTAGATGATTTGTAATGCATTATTCTGATTGACTATAAAAGTAATATAACAATTTTCACACAGCTAAGCATAATGAGATGAAGTCCTTCATTTGCTTTTCTGTGGTGTATGTGAAATGCATTAATGATCATCAATAGTTAATTCAGCATTCTAAGTCCAGAGAATAGTTTCAGGCCTTGGGGTGCATTCTCTAAGAAGAGGTATCTAGTGCACTGGTGAAAAGAAATTAGTACACCATCTCAAAAGAGTCTGAGTATATTTTGATTATTTAGAAACAATTTGCACACTCCAATTCAGGATCTCTCACCTGTTATTACCAGTATGGCTCGGACATGTTCCTGGGGACTGCTAAAATACTTAGGGAAGAAGAGAAGAACATAAGATCAACTGGGAAGAGTGAAATGGTAAGACATAAGCAAAAAGGAAGAAAGGCAATGTGTCTGGCAGGTTGGATACCACTAAAGTCAACAGTACATGCCATGTCACACTTCTTACTATTCTGTCATCTGTCACTCCTGAATTGAACCCGGAAAACATTTATTAGGTTCCAACTATAAGCAGAATCCCATAGAAGGTAAAAATATGATCATAATTTATATTATATATAATTTCTCAGATTGTAAAGTTGTGTCCCAAATTAAAATGTGGTAGTAAATATTTGTACTTTAGAGTTTGAGAAAATTAAGAGTCTGCATGTCACCTAGAGTGCAACCTTACTTAGAATGATGATGCTGACAATGACAATGACAGTACGGAGGCTACTGCTATGGCTCCTATAGGGTATGGGAATCTATAGGCTTGCTAGGTTATGGAATATGATTGATCTTTCATTTTTCAAATGACAAAAATGAGCAGCTGAGCAAGATAATAATAATTATGTGATTGTGTAATACATACAGGTGTAAGGGGAGCTGGCTGTAACTACAGCTTAATTCTGGGGTTAAGCTAGGTGTCTGCAGTAAAGTTTTTCACTCTCTCTTCCCTGAGTCTATAACATTTGCAAACTGGCCCTCTTATCAGAGTTATGAGCTGTCAAGAACATCTCAGTATCAAATCCAATGCCAAACATTCTTGAAATATATCAGATCTGTCTGGATTATGGTGAGGACCCCTGAGTTAATCATAACCAGGAGCACAAGGTACTATGTAGGAGTAGGCCAATTGATTACGTGGCCCACGCTTATGTCAACTGAGCTAGAAATTCACCACAGAGGCTCAGGGGAACATGGTTTCCCAAAAGGAGAGCAGTGTATCCTGGAAGAGTAAATAGAAAATACGATGCAAAAGGACACATCTAAGATATTGGCATATGTTTTATTATCAATTAAATTTCTTTTTCTGGGGTATGTTTAAATTTTCCATACTTTTCCTTTCTTGATTCAATATGATTTTCCTGAGTTGGTCTATGTACTGAATTAATAATTTTGAAATAACTTTGCTTCCAATGACACGGTTCACACTCTCCTGTCTTTGCCTTCCCTGAAGTTAATTGTGCCTTTTTTAATTCAACTGCTTTCAGATTAATGATACACATATTGCCCCATGTCAAATTCTGCATAGATTCATCATAAAATTCTTAGGAAAAGATTAATATGTAAAGACAGCATAGAACTGAATGAATGCAAGATAAGATTTAAGTATGAACAATGGTCTTCATATTATAATAATGTGGATACAATGTTCAGACTAATGCAAGAGTGTTATGGAGAGTCCAGATATAACATACTTGTAAACCACAAAATAAAAGTTATATTACTAGTTTTACAATGGTAGGAAGAAGAAGCAAGACAAAATAATTTTTTGGCTTTGGTATTATGCTATGTTATTTTGTACATATCATATATGGAATAAGTCAGAAAAAATTGTAAAAACGTTCCTGCCATGGAACAATTCTGTACTTCTGTATTCCTAAAAAGCATTCTTAATTATATTGTCTATATTTTTATCCTTCTATAAAGGAAATTTCACAAATAAAATGACAAAAATAATGGGAAATAAACTTGAAATATTCATAGGAACAAATGAAGATATTTTATTTTAGTTTAGAAAATAATTATTACAAAAACCACTTAACCAGAAAAAGTATTCTTTTTTAAAAAACTATAAGCAAAGATTAAAGGGAAGTGCTAGTCCTAAATATGTGAATTTATTTTGTTATCCAGTATAAGACAATGTAAAAACTTCTAAGTAGTTTCTTCTATTACCTAAACTTCAAATGCTTAAGCAACCAATTTCTCTTCTAATTATGTTTTGCAATATAGTTTTATAGTAATTTTTCTTTTACAGTGTACTTTCAGATGATAGTTCTATGAAACTAGTGCCATTGAGAATAGCAACTTAATTGGGAGAAAGCACGTGGAAGAATAAAGGACAATAAAAACAAAATGAAAAATAAAAATAAGCATCATAGAAACTGAAGTTGCAGAGAATTTCACACACATACACACCAGCAATGCAAAAACAAAACAAGAAAGTCACATATACAGTAAGTGTATGGAAATTTAAATCCACAAAATTTATCATTGCCCTTTAGTGATCTTATGCAAGATGTCTTTGGTCCCTCTGCTCAATGATACATGTCGGGGGAAAAAAAAAAACAGTAATGAAGGAAAGAACCAAAGACTGTGCTCTGGTAAGAACTAAGACTGAGGCTGAATCTCTGGTTCTCAATCTAGAGACTTCACAGAGTACAGCATTTGCTGTATTTCTTCTATCCTAGAGCTAACTACACACAAGCCAGGGCAGTTTGTGTTGCATAAATAAGAGATATGTGCCTTTCTAAGTTTAAATCTTCACACAGGCAAAGGACGATAGCCAACCATTTCTTGTCCCACCTACATCCTGCAGTCCATGTGTCAGTAGTCAGCTGAAGGAATGCCAACATTCCTTTAGAAGATGAAGATAAAGCCTGAGGGGTATGTGTGAAGGGATCCTTGTTGCCTTGATGATCCTTGGTGATAGTCAGGGGTGTAGTGAACTGATGGCATATAAATCATTCTGAAGCCAATTTTAGCACTGGTAGGTGAGAACATCTCCTTTCTCTTTTTCTGTCATTGTGTTCCTTTTGTTCACGCAAGAGCTGTCCAACTACTTGTTTTTAATATTAAGTTTGGCACCTTCTGAAGGTTTCCTTCCTATATGCCAGTTAAATGGCATCGGGAAAGTTTAAACAATAACACTAGGTGCCAAAACTGCACCTGTTTCTGATGCAAATGGAGAATTATCCAAAGCAAAAGGGCAGAGAAAACCTTCCTGCATCTCGCCTTAGTGACTGCTCTAAGCTATAAATTACAAGCTTTCCTTTACTTCATTTGAGTGGGGGGTGAGTAAGAAGATTAAAAAAAGAACTGTCAAAAACTTTATCTGGGAAAAAAGAAATTTGAAGGGAATAAAGGTTTTCAATTATATGGCAGTTAAAAATAACTATTGAACCATCAACTTAAGAATTCAACTTTGGGATTTTGCTCAAACTTCCTATTGCAAACAGTAGCATAGAAGCTCTCTAGCAGCATTGCGTTTAATTTATTATTTTTATTTTTATTTTTTGTGGAATCGGGTTTTGAACTCAGACCCTTGCACTTGCCAGGAGAGCGCTTATTCTACTGAGCCATCTCCCCAGCCCCTTGTTTAATTTCTTTAAATAATGGTGTTTATACAGTGAAACATGACTACAATACCTGGAAAGACTCTCCAATACAGCAGAAATCCTTGTATTTGATAAGCACATGAAAAGGTGTTCAGACTCATTAGTGATTTGTAAAATATAAATTAAAAATTACCTTGAGATATCATTACCCATCCACCAGATTGGCAAAAATTAAAATACTTGACATAGCAGGTGATCACAAGATCATGGTAGCAATGGGCTACCATGATTCCTTGGTAGTAGAAATAGAATATGAATACATGAAAATGTACATCATCTATGCACCAATATTATGTTCTCTGAGTATACATACTGAAGATATATCTGCCCTAGATAACACCTTTACTAGTTCTGGAAAATGTTCAGAACTACACAGTAGTACACTGGCAACCAATAGAAGTTGAATGTATGGATAAATTTAATATATTCATAAAACAGAATATTGTTTAACTAGAAAATGGAAATAAAATCATAGTAGAAAAAAGTTATACTCCATCCACAGAACTAACAAATACAAAGTTGAATGAAAAAAAATAAAAACCAATACACACAACACTGTTACAAATGGACAAAGTTTTACTGTTTCCTTTAGGAACGAACTAGAGTTGGTAAACCACTCCTCAATGGATTCTGGAGAGTGGCTGTGCTCCTCTTTCTGATCTGGATGGATTGCACAGTAGCTTTCTTTGTAGTTAATGTACACATACTGTATAATTCACAATGGACAGACTAGACCATGGAGCTGCTTTTGTGCCTTAGCCCTGTGACCAGTAACAGGGCAAGAGCATTTCCCACAGCAGGCTTGAAGCTATCACTGGCTACTGGTCCAGAGTAATCTCTATGTTCATACTTTGTTATTGGAATCTGGAATTTCACACATTTATCATTTCTTCTCTATAGGAACATTCTATAATGAATTTTAGTAGATGTGAAATAGTTTATTCCTGTATCTTTTTTCTTTTTCACAGAATATGCCTACCTTGAGAAGGACAAGTACTTGGAACCTCAGGCTCTTAAATCTTTGAGAACTACAAAAGACCTGGCTGTTAGAGCTGTGCACCCTGTAAGCGTCAATTGTTATGCTAATGATGTTTGGGAAGAGAGCTTACTTAGCTTTAGTTGTGGGAAGGGAAACCATGAATACCTGTTCTGTATTTACCATATTTATTGTTGGAAACAGTTTCTTTGCCATTATTCTTACTACTTTACCGTGTTCCTTCAATACCATGAATAACCAAAGATAAAATCCATATTGAACTAGGTAGACAGGGATAGTACGCTTTATCATTCTAATGTTAACACAGACCTAAAACAAGAAGCAACAACAAGTCTCTGTTCCACAAAGAAAATGCAATGACTAAGTGAGCTAACACACGTGAATTACTATGGAAACTATAAATGGCTTGCTCTCTTGTTTAAGGCACTGATTAACACTATCCTTCCAAAAATACACTAGAGAAGCCGGGGAGATGGCTCAGTGGAATAAGCACTTCCCTGGCAAGTGCGTAAGCCTGAGTTCAAGCCCCGGTTCCACCAAAAAA